>CM046840.1:17221369-17323869 GCA_025618425.1 Heliocidaris tuberculata
AACCTCAAAATTATTTTCAGGATTAATACACCGATTTCCTATACCCCCCCCCCCCCCCCCATGTTCTAATAGCTTCATTTTTTGAGGTGAGAAGACAATAGTCTATACAGGTATATGGTATATACATCGAGAGAGAGAGAGGGGGAAGAGAAAGGGGGGTGAAGAGAGGGGGAGGGTTGGAGACAGAGATAATAGATAACAAATCATACTTAGAATAAGAAGAAAATAAGTTACATCTATTGACAAACAAAGAAAGATTTTTAGAATAAGTGATAAAAACGGAGTCATGGACTGTTTGTATAAAAATGTTGTCTAGAACTAAAAACCAGGTATGGTAGCGAACGATGTCGCCCAGCCAGTATGTAATTTAATGAAGCCATTGAAACTCATCAAATAGGAGCGGTAAAAATGGTCAGATTGAATCTTAAAGTTGATTCGATTTCCGCGAGACTTCAGGATATCATTTCGAGCATGAGCCCGGCGAGCTGTACATAAATGAGTCGATTGCAGGCTTGGAAATTGGAGACAATATTGGACTCGGCTTCAAATAGAGGGAAAACGTGATCCATTCAAGAGAATTAGTTTGGGAGAAGTTCAGAAGAGTGATTTTCAGCCAGCATAGTACAGTCGGCAATGAAAATTGAACTCTATACATTTTTGTCTGTATGTCGGATTAAAAAAAAAAAAGTTCGTACTGGATTTCATTTAAGTCTAATGTGCTTAATCACCGTAAGATATTTCTATAGTCATCGTAATTTTTACGTCACTGATCAGATTATCATCATCATCATCATCATCATCATCATCATCCAATGCATCATTATCATCACCATTATCGTTTTATCTTGCATAGCTCATCAAACAAATACCTATATTGGTATTCTCTATTAACCATTTCGATATTATTTTGTTGCTTCAAACACATATGTATTGGTATATTAAATTGTGATACATTTCCTTTTTGTCTATGAGACAGTAGCAATGATGAGCTTTATTTTACGTTTACGTCTCGTTTTCTTCATATTCCTTTTCCAACAAGATAGTACGATACAATCAGGATAATATTTAAATGATGCACGGTGCAAACGGCAGCGTATCCATAGCAACGTGCATTTCGTACTGATATTTTAAGCTTATTTGTTTTCCAACAGACGTTTGGGGGGAAAAAGCTGAATTCCCAATGATTTCTTCCTTATTAGACGCCTTTCATTTTCTTTGATTTGCGACCTCTGTCTTTCCCTCTTATCTGTCTTTCTCTGTAGTTCTCTCTCTCTCTCTCTCTCTCTCTCTCTCCATCCCTTTCTCCGTCTCTCTCTTTCTCTCTCCCTCTCTCTCTCTCTCTCTCTCTCTTCTACCTCAAACACAATCCTTTCTACCGACACGTGTAATAATTACCTCCTCTTTTTTTTCTTTTCATTAACTTGTCTTCTCTTCTACTACTACTACTACTATACTACTACTACTACTACTACTACTACTACTACTACTACTACTACTACTACTACTACTACTACTACTACTACTACTACTACTACTACTACTACTACTACTACTACTCCTTATATAGTAAAATGACTAATTCATACTTGTCATCATATAACAATAAGACAATTGGTACGATACTTTTTCAATATTCTGACAGGCGTTTAGGTTCGAGCATCCCCACCCCTTCCCACTCGCTGAGGACAAATCCATACCCCCTGAATATCACTTCTGTTGAATATCACTATTTCCTTTTACTTTTCATCCATGCAGGGGCCAAGTGGATATACGTTGGTAACCAGGCAATCTACTGTGTGAGCATGGCTCTGATGGCGGCTATACGGACTCCTTGGGCAGCCTTTCTCTTCTCTGCCACGGCAGGCATCGAATATTCCACCCTCTTTACACTACCTTTCATTCTTATAGCAAACTACCACTCTACAGATACAGTGAGTTCAATAACATGGGATTATATACACTTAAACAGCTATTTATTTGGCCTCGGAATAGTATACAAATGATATGTATGGAAGTGGATCCTATTACCGAACACTTTTCAGCAAATCAACCATAGCAAATAAAATATCAAATGAATATCTGTCAAACTTATTTGATGAATGCTTGAATTCCTATAGAAAAAGAAGGTGGTGGAATTTGAAAAAGACAACGTAGATTTAATACCATATTTCCTTCCGAGTGAACCCCTTCCCAACGACGCGGCGTTTTGGTCCCTTGAAAAACGCATTGTATTACCGAATATGTGCTCCCCCCCCCCCCCCCCTATGGGGAAAAAGACACAGCCTACCTCGATTTAGGGCCAACTGGGTGACGACTAGTTGTGATGAGAGAGAGCAGGTTATAAGATATTACTTTGTTGTTGTTGTTGTTGTTGTTTTGTTGTTGTTTTTGTTTTGTTTTGTTGTTGTTTTTGTTTTGTTTTGTTTTGTTTTGTTTTTTTGCCTCATTTTATGACCTTCTGCCCTGTGTTCTCTGTGTCCAATAGTGTGGAGAACATATAGTTCCACGCGTATGAAAGCCATTTTAGGCGCTTAACTGTACGCGTTCGGTAATACAATGCTGTTCGATAATAAAGTCCATGACTATACTGTCGTGACAGGCTCTAGTTGAAACTATGGTACCCGAGGTGACGTGAAGAAAACTATTTCCTTAGGGTGCAACTACGAAGCAAAAGGGTCCTATTCACGTCACCGAGTGCACAAAAGTTCAACCAGAGACTCGATTATAGGCAGTAGATATTTGGTTTATGTCTGTCAGCTTTAACTAAAGTCTAGGGACCCGTCTTATAAAGACTTGCGATTGATTTCAAATTGCGATCGATTTGAATCAATCGCAACTCTAAGACGGGGCCTGTATCTACATCTACACACAAACAATTTTAAGAAGGTTATGTGATGAATTTGCGCTATTCAAACGCGTAATAAATTTACCGAAATGAGGACATCATCACAAACGGGTATCGTACCTAAAACAATAGATTCGCGCAAATTCATAACGAAGCAGTACATGAGGCTATTCATTTACTGTTTGTGATATCACATCTACACTAATGTATACGGATTGTGACGTCACATGGTATCCCTGATAGCAATTTTGCTAATTTCCATGAGGCCTGTGAAATTGTTTCACGTCACATGATGCGCAATGAATTCCAATCAATTGTGCAGAAATTATGACGGATATATGAAGATTTAATGTCTGCTTGGCCATCGCGATATATTAATGGGTCCACGTGGGATAGGCCCTTTATTACCTTGGGTACGCTAGTGCCTCTTATACTTTACCGACTTCGATGTTGAGTTGTACCCCGAGCTACCTCGGCGCGACTCGGAAGACCTCGGGGGGAAACAACCTTAGATAGGTCGGAATGACTGGTAGTAAATCAATTAACTCTCAAGTATTAAGAACATGTTGAAGATAGTGTCAGGGCGAGTTTCCTCCAGCATTGTCGAGCTGTAGATTTTTGATTTATCTACGAGTTGTGTCGAGCTAAGCTGAGGACACAACGAACTCTGATTTTAAGACCGTATACATTATTTTACAGAAACAGTCTTTGGACCATCAGAAATAATTTTATAAAAAAGACGTTGCTTTCCAATGGTAAAATGGATCGGCATTTTGCAAGGTCTTTTTATGTTTTCCTTCTCATTTTTGTTATTTCATGATCACAGTTCTATAAAACAAAGAGCGCCACCATTGACGAGGATGAGTCGGACAACGAGGATGTAACTCAGAGTAGCAGTAAACGGAACAAGCAAGCCATACGAGGACTTGGAACGGATGTATCTCTCATTCAGAGTATGGTCTTCGTAGCGCAGTTCTTCCTCTCGCTATGTATGGGCAGTATTGTCCACGCCGTTGGAAGCACGACAGCCATAGTCGTCGCCGCGTCCGTCTTGAGTGGTATGGGTGCCCTAGCAGCCACACAGGTCCTATACGCGGGGTTATGATAGAGTCGTTCCTGTACATGCAGCCATCACCTCTCTTTCTTCTCGATCCATCCGTAGGAATATGAAAAAAGAAAAAGAAGAATCTGATTTATTGATAAATGACATGAATATATTTGACTTATTTTACGATTTGCAATATACATAAAAACAGATAGATGATGTATATTATGATAACATGGTTTTATTCCTGTCAGTACTATCAACAAACAAACCATGAAAAAGATTAATGCCATTTTAGTTTTCTGGCAAGAACAGAATCAATCTAATACGTAGGCCGAAGTAAAACTGCCATAAAGGCGACAAATCACACAGAAAGTAATTTGTGTATTATTTGTTAAAAGATTAAATATTCCCCAAATATCTTTATATACATTTAAATTAAGGATTATATATAAAACCAAGGCCCGCATGGAAGTTAACTCAGACAAGAGCGTACGAGTTCTCACAAGTCGTTTTTGCGCTCTATCTCTGTAAACATTCAAATTATTTGTATGTCAATCGCAAAACACTGCATTAATATCTTTGTTTCCAAAGATCAGTCTCGTACGAAACATGAACGAGGATAAGTTCCAAACAGAAAACATGTAATACATGTACATGTACGTCAGTACGTGTACGATATTCATTTCATTTTTGATTGTGTGCGTTTGTATGATTTTTATCATTTATTTACAAGACAACGTGTTACAAAGGTCAATAGTGATCAAAAACTGGAAGAAAAAATCAGTTTAAAGGGAGGTTTGGCTGTATTTGCGTATTCCTAGATTAGATGAAAATAATGAAAATAATAGTAATTTAAATGTTTTCAAAATATAGTTAAACTTATACATTGTTATATCAATTTAGATGTATAGTAATTATAAAGGTATACGTTTAGTTCATTATTCTACATGTATATATTGCGACTGTTGATTCCAGTATCTAACTACCAAGCCCAAATTACATAGGCAAATTTCTTATTGTGAACATATAATCTTTAAACAAAAATTGCGCAACAATGACCGGAACAATTTGAATGTCAGGTCATGTAATACCAGAGTTACACCACCAAACCGAGTCCAAACAGATCGATTCTTGCCCATTTGGTCTGATGTATCATTTTTTGTTCGTCAGCTGGTGTCGGTCTGGGCCCGTTTCATAAAATTTGTTATCAATAACTACTGCAAAAGATCTATGACAAATTTGCGTTCAGCCGATTAAATGCAATGATTTCAGTAGCTTTTAACAGCCATTGTGACTTGTCATTGATAACAAGTTTTATGAAACAGGGTCCTGGTATCGGTCTGGTTAGGGTGATTGGGGTATCATGTATATCACCGTAGAGTACACTTTGTGTTGTACAATGATATTTATAATTATGATTGTAATGACCTTCCCCTAACCCATCTTTGTCTGTTACGACGTGTCATATTTACATTGTCATCCTCCGGGAATACATGTCTGACATCATAGATTTACAAGGGAAAAGAGAGAGAGAGAGGGGGGAGAGAGAGATAGAGGGGGGGGGAGAGAGAGAGGGGGAGAGAGAGGGGGGAGATAGAGAGAGAGAGGGGGAAGGGAGAAAGAGGGGGAGCGGGACAGAAAGAAAAGAGACAGAGAGACAAATTATAATAGAAGTTGCATCCGAATGTTTATGCTAATTTTAGGACATAGCATCGTCTTTTAGAGACACTGGCCCGTATTACTTTAAGCACTCGCCTAAGCATGCCAAGTGTGTAGATTTAGGCCACTGAATTATGGAGAGCCGAATGTCACCCACTTTTAATCTTACAAAATCACCATAGACTCCCTCTAGTTCTTTCGAGAATACGGGCTACTGACATTTTTGCCAACATTTGGTAGAAGAAATTTTTCCAAAGAAAATTCTTTGATCGAAAAGACAAAAAATTCATTGTTCCAAACGGGCATTCCATAAGACAATCCGTGTGGGCAGATCAAAAACATACCGAGAAACAGGTAAATGACGATAATGAAGGATGGGCAGTCTCTATTAATAAAATATACGAAAGTGTAGAGTTTGGCCAACTCGGTTTCAGTTATATCCTTGCATAAAAAATCAACATGCGCCATATTGTTCCCTACTGGTGCCGAGTTTGCCAAATTCTGTGTATATAATGGCTCTGATTGGCTCTTACATACCCTATGGTGGTATATGGACGCACGCCTTTAATTAGATCCAGTCATTTAGGGTAATTCCCAGTCGACCCGTACCAAAGATGATGTAATTGTTGAAATAAAAAATCATATAAAATCAATGATACATATTTCAACACTTTTTTTTTCCATATGTGCATGACTGGTTCAGATGAGTCCCATGAGAGAGCAGGAATTGGTCCCAGTGGTATTTTATGGGGACTTTATTAGCAGCCCAAGAAACCTCATAACCACTGTAGCTCAGACTAGGTTTGTGGGTAGCAGCCACAAGTTGTAGCCACTGTAGAGAGAAAAAATGCTGAAACCACCCCTTCATGTTTTCAGGAAGTCAAGGAAATTGTATGAATAAGTCAAGACACAAGTTTGAATGGTGCCATAGCTAGCACTTATTTTTCATAGTTTTTTATATTTTCTTATTTTCAACACATGAGCTTATGGGGAAATGATTACAGGTGTGCGTCCATATAGTCGATTTGTTTCGGTAAACATCCATTTATAACGTCTTTCCGGTACCTGCCTATGTTCTATAATTTCTCTTGTAGTTGAAATAAGGTAAGATAGACTTTATGATATTTCCCCTATGATTATAGAAGTGGTTATATGTTACACGTGAAAATACAGGCCCAATTTCGTCAGGGGTCGACGTCTCTTGCCCGAATATCAACTTAATTATTTTATTTCGGTGTCAATATAACTTTCTCATCAAAATATGATAAATAAGATATAAAAGGGATACAAATAGATCACATAGTTTGTACACTATGAGGTGGCGGATTCCTATATATTGGGGATTTCAAATTTCTTGGGGGAGGGGGGGGGGGGGTCCAGCCCCCTCAATCCTCCGGCCCTTTCCACGTCGTACGTCTATGGCTGCGCACAAAATATAAAATTCTTCAAAATCGCATTTTGATAATTTCAGGCAGTAATTTTTTCATTTAGTATGCTTTGCATGAAAATAGAAAGTTACCTACTTTGTGGTTCTATATTCTAAAGAGTGCAAAGAGACAAATATTTCACTAGAAATAATATTTATAGTTACCTTAATGTTCCAAACACTTTCGCCATAGCCCCTAAAGTGCATTTAAAAACACTTTGACCCCCCCCCCCCCCACTCACCCTCTCTCTCTCTCTCTCTCTCTCTCTCCCTTCCTCCACCACTCTTTCTCTCTCCCCTCTTCCATTATATCTCTTGATTCTTCAATCCAATCACACCCACAGGCTCTATTGGTAAAATTGACGGCTTGATTCGATTATCGCAGTAGCTGTATACAGTGCACTTAAACTGCGGTGTGAGTTCGGATTTCAGGATGTGCGCTCTCTACGTTTGATTACACAATATCAGGTTAACAGGTGGGGTCAGTCGTTCGGTGGCTCAGGACCGTATAAAGAATGAAAAGGACACAGTTCTCTTTGTATACCTTCTGGATTATATGGCTATTCATTCTGCGAGTGTGTTAGAAAACATGGCACTCATTCTTTTATTTTTTTTTTTTTTTTAATTTATTTTTCGTTTTGGTTGATCCGTGCACCTGAAATAAAACGTATTATACACTGGCAATCAAAATATGTTTGCGTAGAAGCCTACAAACGATTTCTTTTAACAATGTTTTTTCATTTGTCTACATTTGTAGGCATTGCAAATTGGTGCTAATGTGCCAATACTCGGAATATGTCCAAATATTATGGTAGCCGTATATTGATTTGATAAATGTCGTTGACGAAGCTGTTCATGATGGTCATGGCCCGGCTTGAGATGCCGGTGTCGGGGTGAACCTGCTTGAGGACTTTGTAGATGTAGATTCCGTAGCTCTCCTTCCTTTTCCTGTGCCTCTTCTTGCCACCGCCAAAGAACAAAAAATATACAAGAACGGTGATAATGTTTATAGAAGCCCTCATGATATAGCTAATGCATTTAATTCTTACTTTGTGAATATTGGCCCAGAACAAGCTTCGAAGATACAAGGTACCAATATAACTTATTTAAAATTTCTTCCACAACCTCACGAAACCTCCATTTTTCTTAGCCCTACAAATTTTATTGAAATACTAGAAATAACTCGTTCCTTAAAAACAAGTAAAGCAGAGGGGCATGATGAAATTAGTAATAATTTGTTGAAACAAATTATAGGCAATATTACTATTCCTTTGACTCATATCTTCAACCTATCTTTATCAACAGGAATTTTTCCTTGTAATATGAAACTTGCAAAGGTTATCCCAATATACAAAAAAGATGATGCATCATTATTAAACAACTATCGACCAATTTCTTTACTTTCAAGTATATCTAAAATCCTAGAACGCATTGTATATAACAGGCTGTATAAATACCTAACCTTTAATAATATACTTACCTCATCTCAATACGGTTTCCGCAAAAATCACTCCACGGACATGGCCCTTATTGAATTATGTGATAATATTGTAACCTCTTTGTCAAATAAGGACCATGTTCTTGGAGTATTTATGGACCTTAGTAAGGCCTTTGATACCCTTGATCATAAAATTCTTTTAGGTAAACTAAAAAATTATGGCATAAGAGGAATTGCTCTTAACTGGTTTGAAAGTTATTTATCTAATCGACAACAATTTACTAACTTTCAAAATATAAATTCTGACATATTACCTATACAATGTGGAGTCCCTCAAGGAAGCATTCTAGGCCCCCTTTTGTTTTTGATATATATAAATGATATTTGTAATGCTTCCTCTGTGCTAAAGTTTGTTCTGTTTGCAGATGATACAAATGTATTTCTTTCTCATCCAAATCCTGATATCCTCAATGAAACCATGAATACCGAATTGCCAAAAATATCCACTTGGTTTAGATGTAACAAACTATCATTAAATCTGAGTAAAACCAATTTCATTCATTTTAGAAGCTGCAGTACAACGATGAATAATTTACATTTTCACATAGTCATTGATGGAATAACAATAGAAAAGAAGGAAAGTACAAAGTTTCTGGGTATTACGATCGATCAGTGTTTGAATTTTAACGCGCATATTGATAATGTAGTTACTTCTGCATCACGTGGAATTGGAATTTTGTATAGATTAAAACCATATGTTTCCCTAAAAACATTGTTTACTGTGTATAACGCTATAATCTTGCCATATATTTCTTATTGTAATCTTATCTGGGCCACCCAAAAATCTAAAATTAATCATATTTTACTACTTCAAAAGAAAGCAGTTCGTCTATGTACAAATGCAGCATACTTGGCAAATACAGAACCTCTTTTCCATAGATTGCATACGCTTCCGATTTTTGAATTGCACTCGTACCAAATTGCCATATTCATGCATAGATTCCACTCTTCAGAACTTCCAGTGACCTTTAATAACATGTTTCAATTAAACTCATCTATACATAAATACCCTACTCGAACTTCCACTAATGTTCATTTGAATAATCCTAAAACAGCCCTTGCTCATAGATCTATAAGGCACACTGGACCCGATATTTGGAATTCATTACCCATTGATATACGTTCAAGTCCAACGAAGTTTATTTTAAAGAAACGCTTGAAAAATTATCTTCTCTCACATATTGCTAGTGGGGGTGGTTAACACCCTTTCTAGCAGTATAAAATATTATTCGTTTCATCTGATACTATCTGAATGCAACTCTCTCTTCCACCCCTACCTCTCTCTCTCTCTCTCTCTCTCTTTCCTTTGTATTTTTTTCCTTTGGCCATCTGCTTTCCACTATGCATTGTTTGCATATGTATGTTCATTGTATGATTAGTTTATTTATGATTAGGACGTCAACTCAAGCTTTGCTTACGACGACTCCTTTTTCTATGTATGATTTTATGTGACCATACTGTGAAAGATTGTAAATTTATGATGATGTATATGGAAATAAATGAACTTCAAAATCAAAAATAAAGTAGACGGTAATAAGAATGTTGCTTGAAAAAGTATGAATATGTTGACAGATTTTTATCATTTAAGAGAATTAAAAAAGAACAATGGGGACTTGATGACGCATGGTATTGAACCTCCTTGCCCCTTTCAGTGTAGTAGAGCATTAAACATAACTCAACGTCCTGAAAAGGGAATACCCCTTATAGAAAATATATGTGAGCCCTATCCTAGCATCCACCCTGTTTTCATATATATACAGTGTAGTAGCATTCTGCCACGAATGGATGTAGACCAGTCAAGGCAAGTAATCTCATGGAGAGTATATTCCCTAAAAGCTGCTGTCAAGACGGAAAAAGAAGAAGGAGAAGAAAAAGTGATGAGGAGGAGGAGAGTAAGGAGAAATAGGAGGAGGACAAATTTAAAAATTGAAGAAAAAACACCCCAAAATAAGACTGAAACGAGAAGATAATGGTGATGAGGATTAGGATGAAGATGATGATGATGTCTACAATGAAGATAATGATAATAATGATTGTGACGCAAAGATGTCCTATTTTGAATGCTTTCCTGTCCTTACACTCGCCTCATTCATCTTCCTAGCCACGTTCGTGGCCACGCCCCTCCTGTTCTCAAACTTCATTCGCCTCCATGCTGACTGGCACACACAGACCTCTAATAGCTCGCTTCAGTCATTTAAAAAAAAAAAAAAAAAAACACGCTCGGTCCAACACTCTCCGGTCCCTACATCAATGAATCACACGTTTACCCGGGCAAAAACGATCCAACTCACCGCCGGCGATAATGCAGTGTATGAAAACTTTAATCCTATCACTTTATAGTCCTTTAATCAGGTCACAATAAAACACTTCAAATGTCACTTTCTACACAGTTTCCATCCAAATGTTGGGACCATGAAAATGAGGTATACGAGGAAAATGCTTCAAATTCCAATAAAATAAGAGTAAAAAGGAGTAAAAAGAGTAAAATAGTGGTTGAAGAAAAACAGTATTGCTTCAAACCAGTCAAAAAAAAACTTTCCCTAACTGTAATGTTTTTATCAACAGCTGGCGCTCTTACACTAATTTGCACTGATTGGCATCAAAAATGATGATGATGATGATGATGATGATGGTGGTGGTGGTGGTGGTGGTGGTGGTAAGGATGATGATTAAGATGAAGTAAAATAAGGAGAAAAGGAAGATGAAGAAGTCTGATCGGGAGGAGAATGGAAGGAATGTGATAAATACCTAATATACCTTTAAAATTTTGCTGTAAACTAATTGTAAATCTAGCCCCATCGATATTGATTGCTACTGTGGATTATTTAAAAATGGGATTTAGAGAAGCATTAATGCGCTATTAGCTCTATTGTGTCTTATTATAGATTTTGTTTTCAATAGTGAATCTACCATTTTAGCTAATGAAGCAGAATCGAAGCGTTTTATCCTTGTGAAATCACTATAGTATATCCTCCTGTCTGTTCTCTTTCTCTCTCTCTCTCTCTCTCTTTCTCTCTCTCTCTCTCTCTCTCTTTCACTCTCTTTACCCTTTTTCTCCTCTAGTATATTTTCACCGAAAGTGTTACAAAAATGCTTTGTACTGAATGATTTTGCCAATGAAAATTTTAAAAAATGTAATTGTATCGTTTCCTGTACCTCTGCGAATAAAATTACAGCCAGACATTACTTTGAAATTCTTAGTGTATTTTCTTTAGCAACTCTGTTAATATGCATGTCGAAGTTAACTGTGAACCTTGAAAGGATTTAATCCACTCATCGAGTTTACCTTAGTGAAAGCAGAAAAATAACAGAAACTTGAGATAAATAGGACAAATAATGATAAAGTTATGAAAATATGAACATTGAGAACAGACATGGAAAAGTTTCCACCAGTACTTTTCATTCGTTGGGTAAAATCCTTAAAATATGCAGAAAAATGTATCCCTTTGTCAATGTTGATCATTGAACAAATACGTTTTATCATGTGGGAGGACGTTTACTTAGTCATAATTCTGGAAAATAGTGTAATTTCTATTTTTAGCACATGTTATTAATACAAGAAAATTATTGAAGAAGTTGTGTGGCCGGAAACATCGTGGCTGAACCAACAGGTTCTCTATTTTCATCACAACTTCCAAAGTAAATGTATTTTTAAAAAACTTTCTCATTCCTCATGCGATTTATCTTTTTTTATTCTACTGATTATGCTGATCTTTCAGCTTTCACTCAGGTCAAATTGTATGAATTTTAACCTCTCTGCTTCAAGGTACATCCTCAGATGAAATATGCTCTTATATTCCTCCCTTTGTTACTAGATTGACTAACTCCTTGTTAGTCGTCCTTCTTTCAAATTATTTGCAATCAGCGGTGTTACTAGAATTTCATGTGAAATTGTGAAAAGGGTTAATTATCTGTTGTAAATGGTAATTCTATATTTTGGGCAAATAAACAATAGGATTCGGATGTAGACTTGCCATTGAAATTGAAATGAAACTCTCCAAGGAGTGTTTCATCTCACAAAGGTGTGGTATTATCAGTGAAACCTTGGACCAGAATACTTTAATATTCACATCTCAGAATGCGACAACGAAATGGCAGCTCTCGAATCAAAGTCTATGATTTTTGCAAAATTTCAACAAGTCACTGGCAGGCTAAAAATAAAAGTATTTCGTCATGTTTCATGACTGCATTAAATTTTTGTTAAAATATAAAATGAATGTAATTGGTTGACTTTGATTTTTAAAAAAAAGAAAAGAAAAGAAAGAAAAAACAACCCAAAACGTAGCTCTAATTAACATCTCAGATGTAGCAGAAAACTTAACCCCATGATTTCACTCACATAGCTTTTTAAAAAAATTCCTTAGTAAAGTTGATGCTCCAAAATGAAACCCCCATGAATATAGACCCACAGTTTTAAATGTCACATATAATTATGTACATTGAAAGCTGCTAAGATGTTGTACACGCTCTCTCTCTCCCCCCCCCCCCCCCCCTCTCTCTCTCTCTCTCTCTCTTACACACACACACTAACGCTAACACACTCCTCCGTCCCTCCCTCCCCTTTCTCTCTGTCTCTTTCTCTCTGTCTCTGTCTGTCTCTGTCTCTCTCTGTCTGTCTCTCTCTCTCTCTTTCCCTTATCTATCTATCTATCTCTAGTTTTAAACAAACAACAACCCCATTAATTAAGCTCCTTGGTAGATGCTACATGCTGGCACATCATACTGCCCTGGATGACTATGAACCGGTGGCACGGAATGTTGAACCTCTGTCAGCAAGATTACGAACATGTGAGGATGTTCTCATTTAGAAAGAAACATACAGACGAGGAGGCTCTAGACTAAAACGGGACTTAAAGTGCAGCATATAGGGTTGACGAAGAACAGAGTGAAGGGGACCGGGAGTGAGAGACAGGGAGGGAGAGATAGGGATGGTGGGACAGTGGGGGCAAAGGGGACAGACACACAGACAGAGATTGCGAGAAGAGAGAGAGACAGTAAGAAAGACAAAGAAGAACAAATGAGAGAATGATAGACAAAAGGAAAGACAGGACCGAGAGAAAAGAGAGAGAGAGAGAGAGGGGGGGGGAGAGAGAGGGGGGGAGAGAGAGGGGGATATATAAAGAGAGAGAAGCAGAGGGATAGAGACAAAATGGGGGTCATGTACTATGAAATACTGACGTTTAAATAGGAAGGGTAGTTAGACGAGCAAGATGAGGAACAGAAAATTGAGAATATAATATCAGCAAGAGAAAGAGAGAGTTCTTAACTAATATAGCGATAATACTGAAACAAGTAGGAAAAGCAAAATGATATTCCCCCTCTCAATAAACGCAAGTAATTAATTTAAATGATAGTATCAATATCAAATGACATAAACGTTTATTCTTACAAGGAAGGAAGGAAAACCACAAGAATAAGAGTTGGTTATTGATGCCAATTCACTTAGTCTCTAGATTCTGAGCCAGGGGGAACATCGTGATATTTATGTAACGATAAAAGGAAACCTGTCATTATCTCGTTACTTGGAAACAAAACTCTATATCTTTGAGCGACTTTCCCCCAATAGTCCTACTTACTAAAAATTGGATCGGCACACATGACTCTTGATATCCACAATGCAGTATACGACCAACATTTTGATATTTTCCATTATCTAACTTTGATAATTTTAAAAATGATTTTAAAAAGTGTATTTCAATTGATATTATCGAACCTGTTCAAAATAAATGGGGTAGTCCCAAACTTCCGTAAAAGCACTATACTTGCATCGACTTGCGTTATGTTCGTAGTCATTCGAAATTCTGACTTAAAGAATATAGTTTTCATAATTTTCATATTTTATAACTATACAATTATCTTAAATCAAAGGGAGGGGGGAGATTTCTAATGCGGTGAGTATGTATAACTTTGACCACAGAAAGGAATATTGTTGGCGCACTGGCGATAGGGAACTCGATTGTAGACAGTGTTAGTTACGTAACTGGTCCTTAGACTGAATAGCTGTCTTTCTGTCCAGTGTCCATTGAACAATCTGAAAGCAGTTTACTGAGGATCGAAGTCCACGGAAAGAAAGGTTTACCTTCTTTTGTTCTTACTGTGTATGGTTTGACAAGACCTTCACTCTCCGTTTTATAGATACGCCCTAATCATCTTCTCACTTGGTCCCACCCTACGAGGGAGGCGTTAGTGTTGAAATCGTATACTTGGTAATTTCAAAGGAGGAAGTGGCAGGTCTTGATGCTCTCAAATGCATTGACAGATATCCGGGAAAACACGCCGTAAGCACCTGGCCCAGACTCAAGAGAAACACCAACGATACAATTTAATCCCCGCCGAAAGACAACTGAAGTTAGGAGGATCACTCCTGCGCCTTGGATTTTAGAGCCCTGAAAATCTATGAAGATCTCTGGAATCGATGAACCTAGTTTATATACTGCTCATCCCATAAGCTGGGAGACAAGTGGCACTACAACTTGAACCAATGAGAGAAGTGTGCAATGAAAGTCCTATCTAGGAGCAATCGAGACTGACTAATGTGTTTTTTAGCCCGAGATTGTCTGAATCGAAGGATATTATGGCGGGATTTTACGGGAATTTATCGCGTCTGGTTTGGTCAGTCGTGTACACATTTCAGATGATATCGTCGGTGCTCACACAAGGTAATTATATGCTTCTCTAATTAGTTAGCATTCAAGAGATTCAGTAGCACATTCATCAAGTATCATTCAGTGACAAGGTAGGCCTACAGTGTAAGGATGATTCTTTCATTACTCAGAAGATGTAATTTAAACTTTGGTTTCTGAATGAAAATTTCGTAGACCTACATTGTGCAGCTAACATTTTAATTGGTAATTACCAGGTAAATAAATGTAATTTGAAGATTTATGAATGTTGAAAGAATATCAGTCATGAGAAACGGAGTAAGGACCTTTGATCTCTATGATCAGGGAAGATAGGAATACTTCCCAAAGTAGTGGTCCGTACAGACAATAAATAGGCCCTGTATAAACGACTTTTTAATGAGGATCATGTGGAATAGTACATTAATGCGCTTCAAAATGATGGTTACGTAACATGTACTGTAATAAATCATTTATGCAATGTTATCTATAATAACCTCGTATAAGTGTGAGTGATTCAATACGACTTTTGTATTCACTGGATTCTGCACTGATTAATTAGAAAAGTGAGAAGGAAAAAAATCAAATAAATTCATATGTTTGTGGATCGAAAAAAAAAAAAAGAGCAAACATAGAGACAGAAAGAGAGAATGAGATCTAGTGATATAGGGTCTGAGTTTAGTAAGAGTGAATTTCAAATTGTCAAAATTAGCCATTTAAGCAGGAGTTAAATGTTTTACCAAATACTTATATTAAGTGTCACATCATCAATCTGATTGTATAACATATTTTATTGGGATTTTAATATTTATTGTGAATAGCATTATTCTCGAAACCTGTCTTAAAGGGGAAGTTCGCCCCGAAGATTACTTGAGTTTAAAAAATGCAGAAAAAATAAAGAAAAATATTGGCGAAAGTTTGGACAAAATCCGTTAAAGAATAACGAAGTTATGGACTTTTGAAGTTTTCATTTTTGTGACGTCACATGCGAGCAGCTCCTCCATTATGTAATGTGATAAATATTCCATAAAATACAGTTTTCTCAGAAAATTTAGAATATTTTCGTCTGTGCATTTGATATATTGTCAGAAATGTTATTCGATACTAGATTCTGAAAAGAAACAATATTAAATTATCGTGGAACGTTAAAAAAAATGCGAATATATGGAATATTTATTACATGACCAATGGGCAGCTGCTCGCATGTGACGTCACGAGTCCAAAACTTTAAATACTCATAACTCTTTTATTATTTGACCGATTTTCATCAAACCTTCGCCAATATTTTTCTTTATTTTTTCTGCATTTTTTAAACTCAAGTAATCTTCAGGGTGAACTTTCCCTTTAAGCACTATAACGATTCCTGTTCTGATAAAGGAGTGCCTTTTCCTTGTTCTGAACCTTCTTTTGGATCTATATTTCATACAATTCCAATGCCCATTATAACATGGTCACACACGTGTAATTTGATTGGGTGTTAATCTGTCACCAAATCTCCACTAATGTGTGAAGTGTCATTTTCAATTTCTCGTACCCATCGTTTGAAATGTAGATCCGTGTGCAACCAATCCTTGTTTGAGTGATGCTACATGTGTTGCTGTATCTCCTACTCAGTACTCGTGTGTCTGCCCGGCTGGCTTCAGTGGTAGCACATGTAGCTTAGGTTAGTATCATATCAGTAGTCAGTTCCAAAAGAAGAAATAAGTAACATCAAGGGTAATTCAGAGGTGTGGACAATGCACGAATTCACTGAGGTGGTTTAAACCCAAACAACAAAAAGGTGTCAAAATTAACAATAACAAACTTGGTTTATTTCATTTCATTTCATTTTATCTTATTTTACTTCCTGTGATTTTATTTTTATTTCATTTTATCTTATTTCAATTCTTTTTTATTTCATTTTACTTATCTTATTTTATCATTATATTTGTTATTCCTTAAGTATATATACAGTGAAAAAATGAATTCATAACAAAGAAAGGTAATAACACATGCACGAAAGCTTAAAATTAGCTTATATCCATGGGGAAATTCGAAAACAAATATTTTTGTTCGCCTTTATTTCTAAAACAATGAGTAAAGGTTAAAAACACTGTTTAGAGTCTGGAGTACGCTGAAGAATGATATAATTTCACTACCCCCCCCCCCAAAAAAAAAAAATAGATAAATAAAAATCTTCTCGCTCGGTCACTTGCTCCCTCGTATATGACTAAAATAATTGTAGAAGATGCCTATAATGTAGGTATTACATACAGGGATTCCATTATGTATTATTAATAAGTAACAGGTGGTAATAATACAAACTTCTAATAGGGCTTACAGTATGAAATGAAGAGACAGTGATTCAAGGGAGAAAGGGGAATACCTCTTCCTGTAAAATGTTAATGCCCCCCCCCCCCACCCCTCTTCCCGAAATTATAGAAAAATCGATGCAATGTTGTTTAAATGAAGATTTAACGCTGCCTAACCCATTAAGACAAAAATAAATGTGTAGATATCAAAACAAGTCACGGATTTGCAAAAAATCGAAAATGCTCTTAAATACAAAGTTAAAAATTACAAAATGCCAAAATCTCTCTCTCTCTCTCTCTCTCTCTCTCTCTCTCTCTCTCTCTCCCTCCCTCCCTCCCTCTCTCTCTCTCTCGGTCGCTACGAATTCACATCGCTAATTAATGAATATAATAAACCAAAGGCGTCGCTAGGATGCAAAGTTTTTAATGCTACAAAATATATAATCTTCTCATCCGGGAGGGGGGGGGGTGCATCCTCACAGACCTTCCGCCACTCAGCTTCCTCGACTGTCGCCCCCCCCCCCCCAAACCCACCACCCGGTCATGACAAGAATTCGCCGTCCCCGCTCGCTAGACATAGCAGCCCCCATTGTATGTGCACTTGTAACGGCTAACAGACTTTTGGGAAGTTCATTTTTATATTTATATTTATATTTCATAGTCTATTTCATCTTTTGAAATTATGAACCTTCGAGATAATGAACCCTGTTCATTTTCGGAATTACAAACCTTCGTAGTCGGATCAACGAACCTATGAAAATGTGAAAATTATTTTGGAAAAACCGACGTGACTTTGTAACCGTTGCTGTAACATCCCATGAGAATGATGGTAGGATCATGATTATTACAACCCGATAATACACGCTAATTAGACATGTGATCAACGCCAGCGGCTTGACCATTATTAATTAGCGATTCGTTCCTGCGATTTGACCTCAGAGACAAAAGCAATGACCGGGGAGGTGATAGTCGTGAAGCCATGGTAGGAGCGACTAATTTTATGAGTCGGAGGGTCTCTACAATAATTTTATTGTTGGTGTTCTGTTGAAAACAATTACCTGATTACTCAGAAATATAAGAATCGAGATTTGTTTTGACCCCAACTCGGTCGAGGTCTCCCAATAAAGATATTTATAAATATAATACAAAAATGAACTAGGGCGTGGGTCTAACATTTAGAATAGGGCGGGGAGTTAGTGTCGGATCCATTTTGCCTTCGGATCCAATAAGTGGTATAAATTAATGTCCAGTAAAATTGGTATATCTGTCATGCCTATTATCGATTATGTTAGAGTATAGGGATCTATGGATTTATTTTCTGGTAGGCCTGCTGTTAGATATCGTTAAATAAGATTTTTTATTTATTTTTTATTTTTTGGGCAACAAAAAAATTGCCATCAACCTTCCTGATCAGCATAGGCCTACTCATCAAGATCTGAAATCCTCAAAAACATGAATTTTGTATGATAGAAAATGATTTATGTGATAAGATATTATATGTTCACCTTATAGGCTTTACATTCATTCGTTTTTAATGGAAATTTAATAATAATAACAGGATAAGGAGTAAATCAATACTACCAAATTTATAAATCTTTTACAGTAATATTGTGTACATACTAAAAAAGATGCGTATTAGCTTTTGACACACATGCTTTGCTGATTTTTCGAGCAAGGAGAATTTGACAAGACTTCTTGAAAACTCCTGTGCTCAGTCGTACGTGGCAGCACCAATACTAATAAAGTATCAATGGACAGACTGCACATTTATTTTTACCATGAAATAAATGTCACAGTCACACATGTTGTAAACGTCTTCATAAAAAGGTACCAAATTGTTGTATTTTTTACAAGCATTTTGCAGGCGATCTTCACAATTCGGTGATGCTCATGTGAACTTTAATACTCCCTTTTATCTTTCTCATCTTCTTTCCTTTGATTTATTTTGAGATGCGCATTGGGTTGTTCAGATTTCCTGCATGACATCTCATGTTTCTCTTGTGTGTTGGCACCCTACCCGCTTCTACCCACGAATCATTCAGAAATTAGGTTTTACTTTCGGAAACTTGGCTGTCATATCATGTAGAAATAAGAAATGCAACGAAATAACTGGGTTCACAAACGACTATAATTGTCACATTCAATTGAGATCAGAGAAAATTTAAACCAGACCCTTCCCCCATCCCGCCCCAAAAGGAAGAAATCTAATAAACAGAATGAAAGGACTATAATATATTAATATTGAAAATGAAAGCTTTTCTATGTTTGAGACTCTTCTTGGATTGCACACGGAGCACTAAGTTGTACGAGTTTATAAACCAGGTCGCTGATGAATTGAACTGAAGTCATTTTAACTATAAAATTCGTTGTATACCATCAACAAAGCTCAATATGTATGTTTTATAGATTATTTTTTCCCAACCATTTTTTTTTCAAAAGGGGGTGTATAATTATTTGAATGCATCATTATGCCAGAGAGCTTAGCCACAAAGTAAAAAAAAATAAATAAAAAGTTGTTATATAGTGATATTCATTTATTCATTTATTTTTATGATTATTATCATTATCATTGTACTATCCTTATATTATTATTATTATCATTATTTTTATTTCTATTTTTAATTATTCTAGTATTATTTTTTTTTATCATCATCATTATTATTTTGCACTTTTCAAAATGTCTCCTATAGACACACCTTGTTTTCCGAACCCCTGTCAGAATGGGGCAGGATGCATCAATCGAATAGATACCTTCCAATGCTCATGTCCTCCAGGCTACTCGGGCCAGCTGTGTGAGATCATTGGTAAGTATACTGGTACATGATGATCATGACGATGACGTCATTGGTAACGGTTATAATGATGAATTAGAATGATAAAATAAGTATAATAATGAACATAATCATAGAAGGCAAGTGCAGTGCTTGGTACCGAAATTGGAGTGATGATGATAATGATCATCGTTATGATGTTGATGATGAAGATGAGGATGATAATGATAACGATGATGGTGGTGGTGATGATGACAATAATGATGATGATGATGATGAAGATGATGATCCTGCTGCTACTGATGATGGTGACGACAATGACTAGCAAAATGATGATAGTTTGTACATGTATATATTTTAGATTTTGTATGTTAAGCAAATAGTACTTAGGTTGATATATGATAATTCATACCCTGTTTAGATGACGACGAAGAGTCAGTGATTTACTGGTGAAATACAAGGAAGGAGTTTAAGAAGAAGATCAACAGAATAATGACAAAGTCACATACTCTACATGTTGAAAGATCAATTTCTATTACATCGATGTAATTGAATGAGATACGTAAGAAATTTGAAAGATTTCTTTGATTGGAGCACCTTGAGCACCATTCATGGTGGATATGAGCGCTATATAAATATCCATTATTATCATTATTATTATTAATGGCAGAGTGTTGTGAGATAACATTTTGTACCTTAAATAATAAACGATACAACATATATTAGTCTTATTTTTCTCGTTGTTAAACTTTATTTAAGTATAGATCCACTGATAAATAGAATGTTAAACACTCAGACCAAAACATTCAATCAATAATTTACGAAATATAGGATACAATAAATATTTGATTCATTTCCCAAAGAGCAGGCCTATGTGGAGGTAACAGATGGTATGGCAAGAAATGAATATTATTCATGTACATGCATTCTGCACCTTGGTATACGCGTTATTCGTTCAACAGCTGAAACTGGAAAGACTTGTGCTAAAATGTTCAATTTCCTCCAAAATTACTCAAAATAATTAACCAGCGTACGATCATCGATCATAGCGTGTATTATTAGTAATCTCATCATTTTCTTCCTTCACAGTTTCACATTACACAACGTAAGACGTCAGCTGATGTGTGAATTAACATGACCTTCCGAAAATTTCAGAGAGCGTATTTTTCTATTTTAGGTGTCCTGACGGATCCAGAGGGGGTGTTGGTACGTGCCCCGGTGGTGTGGAGCGGGAATTTTTTTTCACTACCCCCACCCCAGTGAATCTGAGAGCACTTAGGAAAGAAATTAAACATGCCTTAGCAAATTGTCACCCACCCACCCCCCCCCCAAAAAAAAAAAAAAAAAAGAAAAGAATTACCGTCCCCATGAAATAATCCTTGATATATACGGCAGTGGAACATTCTGACATGTGTTTGTGTGAACTTTAGCCACATTTAGCCATACCCATTGATCTTACCATTACCTAAGCGAAACATTCTTCAGCAAATTGGCACAACAAACGGGTACCGCCCCCCCCCCCACCCCCGTGGAAGAATCATAAATCGCCAGTATAACACGTATTACCACCCCCTCTTAATCTGACCATTAACTAAGCTTTCCAGCATTTTGTCTTTCTTATTATTATTTCTTAACCCTTTCTAGATAATTCTTGTGTTCGAGGACCATGTAAGAATGGTGGTTCATGTATAGCAGATGGGGCTGATTTCGTATGTAGATGTGCCTTCGGTTGGATGGGAGAAACATGTGAGGAACGTAAGTAAAGCCTAACTTTCAAAAGTCCATCTCATTAAAAAGTCACTTGCTCTCGTAAAGAAAAAAAACCCCTGACATTTTCTGAAGAAAAAAAACCCACTTACATAATTATCTTAAAAGTGCATCCAAAAGAGAGAAATGCAAAAAAAAATATTCATGATGAAAATTTGCATACGAATAACAGATCTGTGCGGATCTGAATTAATGAAGACAAATCTATCACCACTATAAAGCTTTATTTACAAGACGTTGTACATTGTCCTTTGAATCGTGGTGACTCTCTTTTAATTTCCTCGATGTGTTTATATTTCGTATAATCTGTCTCTACTTGCATATTGTTTTTCTATCTCCATTATTACTTTCCGGTATACGTCTCAGCCGATGCATGTAACAGTCAACCATGTAGGAACGGAGGGACATGTTTAACTGCTCTGGGTGGACTATTACATCACTGTACCTGTCGTACTGGCTTCACTGGCAGTGAATGTGAAATCAGTAAGCACATAATCTGTCTTAATATTTCTTCTGTGGTTTTACCAAAGAATCGTTTAGTTCAGTTCACTTTATTCCCCATCAGCTACCTAGCAACCGTTAAATGTTACATGGACAAGTACAAGTTGTTTCTAATGTGAAATCATGACAGAATTCATGGTCTTGAAATAGACAGTAAAGAGGGCTAACTGTGGCAAAGTGATGAATCATCTAGTTGGGTTTTTTTCAGTCGCTTTATATACATACATACATACATGTATATATATTATATATCCTAGTGCGTATAGTAGAGAATTATGTTTTTGTGTTATGAAGGAAACTAGACAGGTAGCTAAAGGACGGAAGGAGAGAAGAATCATCGATGGAAGAAGGAGATGGATGTGTGCAGGAAGAAATTTATGTGACCAATAATTCTGAATCGTCTATTATAACAATAGCTGTGTGCTAATGTGGAAAGCAGAGAATAAATAAGAAATGGGGGAGAAGAGGTTAAATGCATGCAGGGGAAGACATATTTATTGGTTACTGTACCATCGCATAATTATACAAAAAATGAGTGACAATGTATTAAGAAAAATGTAGGCAAAATATTACATTTCGATGTTAACATAGCCTATAGGCCTATGCACATTGGTTACTGTACCATCGTATAATTGTACAAAAATTGAGTGACAATGTATTAAGAAAAATGTAGGCAAAATATTACATTTCGATGTTAACATAGCCTATAGGCCTATGCACATAATTTCGACGGCCATTTTTATGGGGTAAGGGCTTCTCGTCGAACTCTGTCGATTAGCTTGTTTCTCTAAGGGACTTATTTAAAACTCACCATGTTGTATTACAATGTCTAAGAGTTATTTTATGATATCTTTGTAATATCGCCTCTCGCTTGCTTGTTTCCTGCTTGTTTCTCGCCCAATCGTCTACCCATTGCCGCCTAGATATGATTCCCTGCATCAGCAGTCCTTGCATGAATGGTGGTGTTTGTCTACAGCCTCAAAACACCTACGACTACAGGTGTATTTGTGAAGGCGACTTTACCGGAATCAATTGCGAATCCAGTGAGTGCCAAGACGCCAAAAGTTTTTGCCTGATCATCAGTGCTGTCAACTCGAAGCTAACCCGGTTATTACATTTTCATGGTGTTGTCATGCTTTGTTATGCCTTCCAGTACATTGATCATATTAATACTTGTCAATCATTTTATAATCTCTTGCATTTTCGTCTGCTATTTCGCATGGTCCAGTCTTCAATTTTCACGTTTGTTTCAGTGCATTTCCCTAACGTTATTTCATATTTACTGTGTTTTATCATTCTCAACTTCACGTCATAGTGTTTGTCATATTAAATTGTTTTCTGTCTAACGCGTTTACTAGATGCATGCTTGTATATATATTATACTCCGATGATTGTTTCATCATATTATTAATCATTTTGCAACCATGGCAGATGTCACTTTTACTTCATCACTATACACAATGCTACCTTTAAAAAAAATCATGTTAGGATATGCATCCACACTATCAACATTTATAATCTTTACATTTTTTTTTCTTTAACGATCTAACCTACATGTACATGTATATCTATTTCAAATCTGATATTTCAAGTAGAAATCTTGATATTTAGACATTAGGCGTTACATTGTTCATAGTGATGAAAAGATAATTAGTAGCAACATGGGTACCAAAACATTGCTTTGGCTGGCTAAACAAAGCATGGACGCGTTTCACACATATGTATTGCTGGAAAAAAATGTTTTTAAATAACCTTACCCGATACAATTCAATTACAAGCTGGAATATGACAATCAAACAATTTAGAAATAATTTGTTTTTTCAGACTAATCTTGGTATATAGCCATGACAGTGGTGTATATTAGTAAATAATAGTGGCGGATCCATAGATTGAAGTGGGGTTAATTCTTTAACGATATGGGCGGAAAGGGGGGGGCACTCGTTTTTCCAAAGGTTCGTTTTTCCGAAGGTTAGTATTTCCGAACCTTTTTCACTTTTTTTGTATTAAAGTAGATATTCATTGATTTTTAAAACTGACTTAAGTTTCATTATTGCGTAGGTGAAGCTTAGACCGGACAAGTTTGTCAAAATTCGACGCTTGCAAACATTCAAAGTAATGATTATTATCAATTACAAAATACAGCCCCGACATAGCACCTGAACAGCTCTCCGAAAGCCGCTGAAATGTGTGACGTCAAAGACAGGACGTTAATTGCACAAGCAGACGATGTCCCATAAAGCAAGGGTTACACCAGAACCGAATTCTCCCGAATAAATTCGGACCGATTCTGCCCGAATATGGCCTGAATCGGATGGATTCGGTTGATTCGGAACTTATTCGTCTCTGATTCGGGGAGCTCCCCGAATCAGAGACGAATAGGTCCCGAATAGGTCCCGAATCAAGCAGAATCGCCAAGAATTGACCCGAATCGATTTTGGGCATCCCGAATAAAGTCGAATGGCAATCCGAATAGAGGCCAGAATCGAGCCAAATGTGACCAGAATTGAGCCCAATATGGCCCGAATTCCCCGATTACACCCGAATAATGACCCGAATGTCGACCCGAATCGGGACGAATATGGCCGAATGCGCCGAATACGCCACCGAATTACCCGAATTCGCCATAGAATCGTTGGATTTTGGGCAAATTTGGACCCGAATTATAGCCGAATTCAAAAAACATGATTTTCCCGGAGGTATATATGGGTGTGCGAGGCTATTCAGGTTATTTTGGCCCCTCATTCGGACCTATTCGTCTGCTATTCGGCTGTATTCTGGCCTATTCGGCTTATTCGCCTGTATTCTGCTCTGTATTCGGATGGCGATTCGGATGGATTCTGGGAGCTATTCGGGGCATTCTGGGCAGATTCGGCTCTATTCGTGTTATTCGGGTCTATTTGGCTAGATGATTCGGGTCGAAGCCCGAATCTGCCTAGAATGCCCCGAATGCCTCCCCGAATCCAACCGAATCCGGCCGAATTCCATCCGAATATATCCCGAATATGGCCCGAATGAAATTTGTCGGGGCCACATTCGGGACCATTTTTTTAGCGTATTCGGATGGTTTTGAACATTTCAAAACAAGCCGAATCCCTCCACGAATGTTTCAGAATACCTCCCGAATTTTTGCCCATTCGGGGAGGGAGAACAGAATGCTCCCGAATCCACCCGAATTCGAAAATTCGGGTGTATTCGCAGCTGATTCGGTTCCGGTGTAACCCTTGCTTAACATCTCACATATTTTCAGTGCCTGTTTTGTCATCTTCTCTTCAGTTATTTCACTTCACTAGCATTAGTCTATTATGTTTAATACATATATTGCCTCACTCTAAACCCCGTGCATGGGTTTATTTGGATGGAAAATGAAGCGTTACAAGAATAAAGGAATCAGTTGCTTGTAAACAAAATAGACGCCATTGCATTCACAGCTGCATACACCGCTGGACGTTCGGCGTTGAATGAGGGATGAATACCGTCCTTGCAATCATTCAGCGGGCTTTTCAATTTGAAAGTGTGGTTTCTTTGATTGTTCATTAACCCTCATCCTATATATTTACAAACAAAAGATTTCAGTAATCAGAATCTGTTTCATTCCCATTTTAGAATGGTGTGAAATATGGGCACGTTTGAATACACTAAATTCTTTATAATTTGAGAAATAACTGCACTGCACTTATGTTCATTCTTTATGGGACGTCGTCTGCTTGGACAGGATTGTTCCCTTTATTGACGTCATTGAAACATTGTTATTTTTTTGGCGAAGCGCTTGTATATCGCAGATGCTGGGAGGTAGTTTTATTTGTATTATTGTTTAATTACCTGATATGTAGTTGACTTTAAACTGATACGATTGCTATCTGTTAACTTGCCAGTTTCTAGTGATACATTATTTATCATATTTGTGATTTTCTTTGAATGTGTACTTTAAGAACACTATTTCATTTTCGGAAGTACGAACCCTATTTCGTTGTCGGAATTATGAACACTTTTTCATTTTTGGAATTATGAACCTTCGGAAATACGAACCTTCGGAAACACGAACCGTATAGGAAAATCGGCATATAAACCGCTGAAAGTATCTAGGCAACTTCATGCGATGCAGACGCATTTCAAGTTTTTTTTGTTTGTTTTGTTTTGTTTTTGTTTTTTTAATTTCCCTTGGGTATCGAAAGAAGTGGGAGACGGCTTGAGCCGACGAGCTACGTATGCCTCTGGTATATAGTTAGCTTGTACAATAGTAGAATTCCTTCTTTTTTCTTCTTCTTCTTCGCAATGGTGAATTGTGAATTATTATCTCTTTTCTTTGTCTCCCAGTTGAATTGAATTTTAAGTGTGAATCTTGCACCCTTCTTGTTGGTAGTCAGGGTGTGAATGGGATCGGGATGATTGTGTCATGTTGACATGGGTATGACCAAAATTCACTAGTAGACCGGAGACAAAATATCCTGTCTTCACGAAATCGGTGACAGGTAGTCGGGTGAATACCAACATGAGGGTCAAACTGACTGGGGCAAAGCCATAGCTGCTACCTACAATAATTATGTGTATGTATATTCGAAAAGAAAAGGGGCTGTCTAGATCTAGCCATCGCCCCACACCTCTTCTTGACCACCATCATCGTCGCACATTAATTCATCCTCATACATGTAATATTATTCTATTTTGTCTTAGTATTGTACCATAATTGTCTCTGGCATGCATTTCTTTTGATATGGCATATTGACAATAAAGGGAAATTTCTAGGATTGTTTCGTGTACATATAGTACCACAAAATAGATATAATCTTTTCATTTGAGACAATTGCTCCAAAGATTTTTTTTAACCTTACATTTCGCAGATATGCTCGCATAGTAACTCTGTACGACTTCCCAGATAACCTGGTACTTTCGTATAATGGACAGAAAAAGTTTGTGACAACACATCCGTTCTGCTATCTACGTACTATAGAAATCTGTAGATGGAAATCTTTATGATGTCTACATTTCTTTGAAAGTGCCGAATTACAAATGATTTTATAATTTCGTTGATCAGAATAGGCTAAGATACAGGTTTTAAGTTATAGATCATACACATTGTATTTCATTAGAGTCCTTATTTCGATAAGGTGATTTGCCTATTATGTGTATCAGTATTATTCGACGAGAAATTCTTTTCATAACTCACGCTACATATAGTGAGATATTTTGTTAATAATATTCATTGACAGTGCTGCTTTTTCACACTGTCTTTTAAGCCACTTCTGTTTCTATGTATTATCACGGGTTACTGTTTATCTCGTGCAATATCCATTTCACATGATTAAAAATAATTGTAAGTTTGGCGACTCCTTGTCAATATAAACATCTATCTTTTCAATCTCTAATTCATTTTTAAGTCTTAATGTCACGAGTAGCTGAGTTTCCCATCCAATACACAACCAAAATGTACGTTTTTCTCTCTCTCCTAAATAAAAATAACTTTTTGTTCGTGCAATTCATAAAGATATGAGGATCCTACTTGCTTTTAACTCGCTCCACACATGTTATAATACTTTGATGAGACTTAGAAATTATAATCACAACAGTCGCTTGTAATTCGTTCAGTATGTTTCTCAGGTTCGCCGTCTCATTTTTCCTTTTCTTCTCATCTCTGCACATCTCTCCTTGCCTATTATACAGGAATAAACCCATGTTTGAGTAATCCTTGCCAGAACAGAGGCTCATGTTATAGTCGACAAGATAAAACAAGTTTCTTCTGTAACTGTGCCGACGGATTTGAAGGGGATTTCTGCGAAAACCGTAGGTTACCCGGATATTAAGCGATATCTTCCTAATCTGATTATTTTCTGTCAGTGTGATCTAGTCTGCTTTGATAATATGATAACAATGAAAATTATGGCAGCATAATTCAAAATTCATAATTGTCCTAACAGATAAAAGCATGGTATGTATACATCGACCTGTGGAAAAGGGAATGTTAAGTTGGTACCCTAGAAATTAATAAGAGAATGAAAGAGGAGATTTTTTCAGATGAGCCATTCACCATGTTCACTTGAAATTAAACCTCGAACGGTCGGGAATTTTGCAATAAGACCCAATATTGATGTATTAAAATGGCAGCAGTCAGCACCATGTGTTTATGTAACATGGCTGCTTACTTATTACATAAAAGACATGGAATAGAGAATATAAAGTGTTTAAATGAATTAAGAAGTTGCATTTCACATCATGCAAATATCTGCTTTCTCGTAAATTGTCATTATGATTACAAATAACGCCTTATACTTCTGTAAACTATCTCTAGTATTTAGGTTTTCATATATTTCGCTGCAGGTATCCCAGTATGCCGTAACAATGCCTGTCAGAATGGAGCAACGTGCATGGAAGTAGACCCTTATACATACAACTGCACATGTCCAGATAACTACTACGGAAGTCGATGTGAAATAGGTAATGAATATAGAGATTTTCTTTACTAGAGTGATATGCAATGACGTTAGGATTGTCTTTATCATTGTGAAAGCAATGTAAAAAAAGCTGTGTATATATACAGTGTCGGCCCTACAAGAAGGTGTTCAAATTCGTTCTCTGGCCACACTGTGGTGTGTCCACACACAATGGAAAACATTGTAAATACAATGCTATGTTCACATTAATCATCACGATGTCTGTGGTTCCACTGTGATTTGATCACACTCAGTGTAAAACAGTGTAATACACTGCCATGTTCACATTAATCATCATGCTGTCTGTGGTTACACTGTGATGTACATACCAAGGAGTTCTGTGATAACTCCTTGTACATACTCTCAGAAGAAACAGTGTAAATATTATGATGTGTTCACTTTGGTCTTCATCAGTGTTTCCAATCCTGTATATAAGCATGTAAACCAAGATGCATACACGCTACATAATTCTCACTCTGACTCTGCAATAATTATGTGAACACTATTCAGGTCAGTGTTTGGAATGGTCTTTGTTATCTCACTGTGAGTGACAGTGTGTTCCTTCCGACAGAGGAAGATAATCAAATATTAACAGCATAGAGTCAATTTGCTGATTCACTCTGAAAAAAAAAAAGAAAAACAAATTTCAATATACATGCATGTACATGGAAAATACTTATCGAATCATACACTATCATTGTAGTTGAAATATTGAGATTCCCGACATAGCATCGGCTTGTGTATTACAGAGAAGTAAAGCTGTCATTTGAGCATATCATTTTGGATATCAGTGATCATCATTATTCACTATTTATGTTAACTGTAGTTGGAAAATTATATCCCGGAAAGCTCTTAATTTTTAAATGCGTATAAAGACGAATAATGACAACATCTTTATGTAATCTAGCCGAATATCACTCTCTGAATTTTTCGTGTAAACATCTTATCTATGCTTTTCATATGTCAAAAACCAAAATGGTCCCACGTCACTCCATTAATCAATGAACTTCACTGGCTTCCCGTTTCTAAGAGAATACAATACCGTATACTGGTTCAGACTTACAAATCACTGTCAACCACACTTCCTCAATACATCTCCTCACTCTTTCAGCAACAGAGAACATCATATTCTCTTCGTTCTACCTCTGCTCCTTCCTATGTCATTCCAAAATCCCGAAAACAGGCTGGCTTCAAGTCCTTTCAGTCACTTGCTCCACAACTTTGGAACAGACTCCCCGCATCTCTCCGTAATAGCACATCACTTGACATCTTCAAGAAACATCTAAAAACTTACTTATACAATTCTTAATTTACTTGAATAGACTTTAGGTGACAGCGCCTTGTATCCTTTGGAAAAGGCGCTATATAAATCCAATTATTATTATTATTATTATTATTTTCACATCGAGTGATCTTTTCCCCTTCTTTTTTCTTTCTCTCTTTATTTATCAAATGCTATATTTTTATGTAGAGGGAGCGTGTATCACTAATAATGAGTGCAGAAACGGAGCGACCTGTATCGGGGGAGTCACCCCATCCGATCTATCGTGTCTTTGTCGGCCATATTATCATGGTGAACGGTGTGAAGTTGGTAGGTAGACCTTTAAAAATCACCCTTCCATTCTCTTTAATCCAGTCATATTTGGAAAAAATTGTTAATTTAGAGCAATGGTTTTTTTTACATACTTAACATTAACACACGATGACAAAGACTGTCACTAATGTGCGAACATTACAATGACATATTACGTAACAAACATGATTTCTATGGTATATATAATTAAATGGAGTATTGAAATTGGCCTTGAGTTGATTTTTCGAAAGCCTTTGCAATCGTCTTCATTGCTTCATGTCCAATATTGTGATATTCTATGAATTTTATAAATTCATTTTGAAGCGATAAGCAGATTTTACATTAAAGTGATTGATTAACTTTGTGAAAAATTGTAAAATCAGCTCAAATGCCAGTGAATTGTGTGCAGTCCTCTAACTACATACATAATTAAGGATATGTGAAAGTATGAGAGAAAATGGAACCCGTTTACTATCCTAAAAAAGAGAAAATCGCGATCAATCGCTAGCGCAAGTCGCTCGGCTTCTTCGCTGCGCTGCAGTCACAAAAACCAAGCACCGGCGCTTGGCGATTTCAGAGCGGGTTTCCAGCCCGTACGGTATTCTGTGATAGAGCGAGGTATGCCAACCGTAAGAGTTCTTTAGGGTTCGGTGGTACTCTATCCCGACATCAATGTTCAATCGTAAATATCTTGATATATAAACGACCGATCAGCTTATAAAACTCAGGCGATTCCTGTCTGAGCTAAAGGTTTGCAATTATGATTACAGCATTAGCTGGAACAGTGATTTTTTTTTTTCAATCCTGGGCAAAGTTAATCAATGCCTTTAAAATTATTACTCTTTATTCGTTTAACGTTTAAAGAAGGCTATCCATTCTCTGTATTCGGAAAATGTTAAAATGTCATTTCACATGAAGTTTCAGCGATTAAACTAAAACAAACATATTTCATAATCGTGTGAATTTTTCAAACCACAGTTATATTTGTGACTCGTTTTTTTTTTTTTTTTCATTACTTCGGGCCTTGTTTGCCTTGCTTTTCAACATCTTATACAGATGAACGCAGCCCCTGTCTGAGACGCCCGTGTGTGAACAACGGTACATGTTTTAGTTCAGACCCTTCGAGGTATGTGTGCACGTGCCCAGATGGATACGAAGGCACAAACTGTGAAGTAGGTGAGTAAACAGTGTAGAATCATAAAATTAATCGTGATGAAGATGGTGATGATGGTTATAATGGTGATGATGACGGAGGTGTGGTGGTACTTTTTAAGGCGTCGGTGATTAAGGGGAGGCTAACTGTGATAATGATGATAATGATGATGATGATGATGATGATTGTGATAGTTATGATGGCGGTGGTTCGTGTGATAGTGGGGTTGCCTATGAAGGTAGTTATGATAGAGGGAGGATAATGAATATGGTAATGAAAATGAAGAAAAAGAAGAAGAAGTAAAAAGATAATGATAATAATAATAAAGGTGATGATGGTAATGATTGTAATAATGATGAAGATGATGGTGATGAAGATGATTATAATAAGAAGGATATAATTGTAATTATTACTAAGATAGAATAACGTTATCCAGAAACGTCTAGATAACTTCGAAAGAATTATTATTTGAAGTAAATTTTTAGATTTACATAAAAATGTGCCTGGATGATGATTAACTTGTACCACGCTTAAAATGCACATTGAAGTATGTCAAAACTAAAATTCGATGGTCTTTGTCCCTTGAAAGTATTAGTGTTGCAATATACCCCTAAATTATTTTAAGTGAAGCCATGGCTGTCACTTTCTGTGCTCACTTATATAGAAACAAGATTTAACAATGATCCGTGATGTAATACGACGCCTCGCAGCCATGCCTTAGAAAATAGATTTTCTTCTTTTCCTTATAGGTATAAGATTTGAGTGAGAAAGAAGACCGAGTAGGAATGTCTTAATGAATTAGTGAAAGTTAAATGGATAATAACTGAAGTGTGAAATCAGGGCCAGGGCGCTTAATAGGATTAGGTGTCGAGACATGTCGAATTGAATTTGGATCACGAGGTAATTAGGAAGAGTAGAACAAATAGGCTCTTGAAGGGAGCAGTGAGGTTTACTTCCCCTTTCTCCCCCTTTCCAGATGTGCCGGATTTCTTTTTGTTGGCGAGGTTAAATTGTTTCGTAAATAAATTTTTGTTGTTGTTAATCATTCTCATTGGGAATCAATGCTATATATACCATTTATTCTCCATCTCTCTCACTCTCTATTCCCCTTTTACAAGTTTTTCGGATATCTCCTCTCTCTCTCTCTCTCTCTCTCTCTCTCTCTCTCTCCCTCTCTCAGTTCCTCTTTCTTTCTTCGTTTTTCTCTCTCAGTTCCTCTTTCTTTCTGTAGCTTTATTCTTCACTTTTCTATCTTTTTCCCTTTTCTCAACATTAATTTTTTTTTATCTCTCCCTTTCTTTCATACTAATCTTCCTCCTCTGAAAGAAATTGCCATACTGATCAAAATTGATCACGTTTAAAAAAATCAATTATAATATTCACTGGTGCATTTAATGTGTGTGCTAGAAGCCCCTTCACCACCTGGGTTACACAAGCCGGTAGCAATTATTTTGTGTAATTGTCAGTTATCGTAACACCTGTGTCATGCAATCCGAGGTCTAATAAGCACAGTTCCGCTATCACCATAGATGGGTTAGCGGAAGAGGTTAATTGCGATCCCCTTGTGGAACGGGTGCCGTGAAAACACCTCAGTATTGAGGGTGCGTGGCTTAAATGTAGAGGGGTGGGGTAAGATTTACTACAGGTATTTTTAATGACATGATCGGAGCAAAACTGATTCTAAATCTTGTAAGTTTTTCTGATAACTAACCAAGTTTGCCTAAATGATATGACCCATCCCCGCGAAGTATTTTCACGGACGTCGAGTATCACAGATGCATCGTAATTTTATTAAATATTACAATTCATGCAAATTATATGCATAAACATACATTTTCATTAATAATCAAGTCTTTTGATATAATTTTGTTTTTGCATGAAGCTCTTAATTAGCCATACAACTTTAAAATTTTCATTGTTTTTTTTTTATTTTGTTTTGTTTTGTTTTTTGTTTTTTTAAGGTCTGCTGAGTGTGTTATTTGAACCAAAAATTTTCGTAAATTTGGTGTCAAAAGATGTGCAAGACTTGAAAGAAAAAAGTCAGAACATAACGTGGCGTGATATGGAGCGGTTTGTAGTACAAGGCGAAATTTGCCGGGGTGGGGAGGGGGTCGTCCAACACCATCCAAAGTACAGTAAAGGTTAATAGGAATTTATTGTCTTAGGGGATGTGATATAATGCATTCACGATTATTGACAAGAATGCATGTGGTAATGGGGGTGAGGAAATCACATTATTCAAAAACAACGTTGACAACGCTCGAAAAAATAATACATTGCGAAAGGAAATGGGGTAGGAAATATGAATGAAATGCAAACTTTATTATCCCAGGGGGGTGTTTCATCAAGTGTCTTGTCGGTGATTTTTACCGACAAATTTGCTCTCAGCCGATCAGATGCAAGGATTTCAGAAGCTTATAACAGTTATTGCAACTTGTCATTGATGACAAGTTTTATGAAACAGGGCCCTGATGTCTCCAAACTGAAGGCACTGCAGCAACACACGGCCCAATTAACCTTTATTGTCATGTAAAGCACATAATCATTAATCTATCAATAGGGAAATGAAGATCCGACAAATTCATTTTTTAGCAAACTGAATTCATTTTGACATCTATCCGGAAGGAGTTTGCTGATTTGTCTATTTAGAATTTTGTTCTTGGCGACATACTTCTTTAAATGCATGTACTATTAAACTTCTAAATGTTCATAAAATAATAATAAAAGACTCTCCCAAATGCTCTTTCTGTAAAACTTTTATACATCTTTTTATTGAATGTGTTATTGTAAAACCAGTTTGAAATCAAACGATTGATGTTATCAACCAAAAAAGTAATAACACCATAAATGCATCTACCTTCGATAAAATGTTTGGTTATCAAGACAACAAATTTGTAACTTACATATTTCTTTTATTGAAGTACTATATTATTTACATTTGTAAATAAATCTCCCAATATTCAAGGCTCTGAGGCTTATGAATACTAACAAAGAAATTGACTCTTGAGTGGCAAAAAGTAATGATAAATTTACTATATATTTTCTTAAATGGAGGTCTACTTGTAATAACTTATATTTGAAACTGTCTGCTTTTGATATGTATCCATTTTTTATGCTGCATTTTTGTTTATCCCCCTCTCATTCTATCCTGATTCTATTGTTATTCGATCATTGTCTTTTAATCAATAAAAATGGGAAGAAATTATCTCAATTTTAATGAAGTCACATCAAACTGCTTGAGAAACATATTCAGGAAAAAGTTGTCTCTACTTGTTAAAAGAGAAATTTTCCTCTTTTGCATTTCTTTGTTTCCTGAAGGTTTTTCATAGACGCCCTTTGGGAAAATACCCAAATCTCACAAAGGTACATGTACAATTTCTTAACTCGTTCAGTGCCGATGTCACATAAATGTGACAAATAGACTTTTCATTTTCATTCACCAATTGCTCAACCACAGGAAAGGTATATGGTAGTCAATGTATATCAAAATTTTGAGCATAAATCAAGCATTCTAATTATATGATTATAATTATATGCTACCATAGAAATTTTCAGAGAAAATTGCAGATTTTTAAAAAGATATTACCTTATTTCAACATTATACATTATACAATAGTAAACCAAATAAATGAGAAACCAAAAAATAGTGGACAAAAAAGAAACTCAACTTTAATTTTCCATAATTCTTATGCATAAAGTTGGGTAAAGTAATAATGTTTGGTATCATAAGAAATGGTAATAAATTTCGTACAAGTTTTGTACATAGTATTTTGTAAAATAATAGATGGTTAATGAATTGCACACATTGGAACAGTAAGCATTGATCAAATTCTGGTAAAATTTTGGAGGGAGCTAAACCCCTTGGCACAGTAAGAGTTAAGAGTTATATTTGCTATTTGATTTTCCTAGGTTTCTTGATCTTCTAAATACTCTTTAGATGATATCTTCACTATCTAAATTATGCCCGATTGTTGTGAGATGATGGTTTCCCGAAAAACGGGTTTTCAAAATGGGGGGGGGGGGTGGGCTGGGAGCTGCCGCCTTCTCCGACGTCTTTGCAGGCTACTTGCACTTTTACATGCACTTTAAAAGTTTTTAGATTAAAAATACTCTGAGGCATAATCACGGATATCCGGTAATGTTCAAGATACCGTCGGCAACTGATTTTATTTTTTTCGTTAAAAACTCCCTTTCCTACGACAAACGCGCTTCCCTCATAAAATGAGATCACTCGTCGAATCATGCTGCCACCGAACTTTAACTTGAACTGATCAGGGGATGTTTGAGAAGAGTGCATGGGAAGAGACAATTTTGATGCTCCTGTATAAGCATCTGAACTATCTATAACGTGTTGTTAAAATATTATGTTGCAGTGTTATACTCAACGCTCGCAGATATTATTAGCACTAGGAGGATCAGACACCGTATTCTCTATTGCGAGTGGGATTTAAGATAAGCTGTCTAAAGTCCTGTCGTTGAGTTGAGATTAATCCAAACAAGTGGGGATTAAGGATGGGATCTATAAAGTGCCATTATGTGCTGAGTCGAAGATTGAATATTTCTTGGCAGGTTACTCGTCACTATGATTCATAAGCTCCTGCTCGATCTACCAAAAGAAATATGATTTATAACATATTATGATTTTAGGTAAAGCATGGATGTACGCTTAGCTTTACTGATAATAATTTGTTCCGATCAGATACAAAATTTGGTTACCACTATTATCCTATTAGTGTCAAATAATGCTTTGAAAAACTTGTTTTATCCTGATATATATTTACGTTACTTTTTGATGAATCATTTATTTGTGTGCAGTTATATCAATTTTGCAATATAATTATAACCCCCGAATACCCCGGACATCTGCCCGTAACTGCCCCCGTGAAAAATGTCCCCTCTGAACAACTACCGCTAGAACAACTACTTTCTATTATATACACCCTAAAACAATTACGCCCTATAGCGATTACTAACTTGTTAATATAATTATTACTCCTATAGTGTAGTGGGTAGGGATTGTTTAGCTAGGGGTTATTTATCGGGGGATTGATGTCCGGAGAGGATAGTTGTCCTAGGGGTTAGTTTTCCTAGGGTTAGTTGTCCTAGGAGTTAATTGTCCTGTGGATAGTTGTCCAGGGCCCTCTTAATAAAATTTTGATATTAAACGCAACTCAAAAAGTTAAACGCAACTTGATTTTCTCCCAATCAGGATTAGATCGCATATTTTGGACTTGCGTTTAATTTTTCGAGTTGCGTTTAATGGCAACCTATTATGCAAGGGGGCCCAGGGGTAGTTATTGTTTGGGGATGGTGGTTCAGAAGGTACATGTCCTTTTTTTATTGTCGACTGAACATAATGCAAAAGAGTTTCGAGATGTCATCTCGAGCATGCACGTTTCTAGGTTAATAATGACTGTATGAATTATAGTAAGTAAATCTAATCTGTAAAAAGAAACCGTGGCGCAACTATTGACTGACATTATGCCGTTACATATAATCATACTACTTCAGATCTCAATGTTTGACCTACGAGAGGAAATGCTATTCGTTTTAGAAATTTTAGAAAAAAATTCACCGTGTATTTTTTTTTATTTTTTGTATTTTACAGAGACGTGTCCTATAATTGAGTGTCAGAACGGTGGATCATGTGTTACGTATCAGCAGAGTCGATACTGCGTGTGTACGGATGATTGGACAGGATCATTTTGTGAGCTAGGTAAGTCCATTTGATGATCTGATATTGCCTGTGCAATAAGATGATACTTAGAAATAAACCTGCCCGCTTGTCTATTTTCCTGTGCCATCTAGGCCGTTTACATCATTTGAAAATTCCTTCTTCCTCTTCTGTCGTTTGAGGCCCATGAATCTTTAGAGAAAAAAAAATAAGAACACAAAAACAATCGATATATGAGATCTCTATAGGTCATGGAATTTAAGAGAACCTAAGCCCAACAGGAAATAAAAAATAATACACAAAAATCCACCAATAATGAGCAGATGACTGGGCGTGTCTTTCACGCTTAGTACATATATATATATATATATATATATATATATATATATATATATATATATATATATATATATATATATATATATATATATATATATATATATATATATATATATAAATTTGAATCTTTTCGTCGTATACAGACTTTTTCATTCCTATCTTGTCTTGTTCCTTAACTTTGCAAGTCCGAAGCAGAAATATATATATATACACTGTTTTTAGGAAGCCAAAACAATAACAACTACAAAAACACCAATACTAACGACAAGATATGAAAGTGTAAGTAGCAAATATGGTTATTATTCCTTAGACAATACACTTTTATATTTTAGTGTATTTACGCATAGGTGATACCCTGTCTATATGTAACTAAGGATCACACCGAGGGAAAATTACGCCGTACGACCTCTAATTTGAATGATGGCAACTTTTGGGGCAATTCAATGATTAGAATTGTAAAGAGAGATTTTGCCTTTCGGGCTTTATAGCAAAAAAACGTGTGCATGTTCAATCTCTAAAATTACAACTAGGTAATTCTTGTGTAGACATTAACTTGTGTAAAAATAGAATAATTTGGGATTTGCTGGGAGCTACAGCAGCAGCTCAAATTTTCAGTGGTTCGTAACGTAAAAAAAAAGGACATTAAAATTTACTGGTCATCTTTGCTCAGACATCACACGCCTATTGAACAAAGTTAGATGAAATGATAATTCTTCAGTTACTTTCAGGTTTTAATCTTTGTTTCGGTATGAAAATTTTATCATTAGACAAGTTTATTTTTAAGTGAATCTAAAAAACGATGGTTAGTAACGTTACAAGTTAGTTAAGTTACACCTTGGAAAAATCATTAGATTACTGATATTTTCTGTTCTTTAATCGTCTGAAAATATAGTTTATAATGTAATTCATTGACTTAGTGCATTTCCATCAATAGTACAATTTGAAAGTATGCTAGAACCAAAATTTTATACAATAAGTTTTTGTGTTGTCCACATATATCAATGCATGTATAGTTTCACATTATCTATGAAGGAGACCGGCAAGGGTCAAATTAATGGTAGCAAATGATTCCCCATTTTAATCTAGACACATAGGTAATCCGAATTTCAACCATCTTGGGCGTATGGTGGGTTGCATTATCTTATACGTATACATGAAGCACTAGGTATATCATGTAGACTTGTAGGAATATTAGGACAAACTTGTTGGCAACTAGAGCCAAGTGCTATTCTCTTTTGTTTGAGAGTAAACAATAGGAAAAATATACTTGAATTGGTACTCAGCCTACATGAAATATAATATTTGTGCAATATCTTACACAATCATTACCTCAAATTAAGATCTTTAAAATTTCTACTAAGTTTCTGCTCATGCAACTATGGGACATACCTGCATGTGGAATGTTATTGTCCTTTCAGCTTTTATTTTAGATTTTTTGTTCACGTTCTCTCTTCCAATTGTTTTCTTTTCTTTTAAAAAAAATTGTTATTATGATTACAGGGATTCAAAATTGCGATCCTAACCCGTGTAAGAATAATGCGTTTTGTGCTAAGATTGGAGGCGAGACCACTTGTTACTGTCCGCGAGGATTCAGAGGAGAATTCTGTGAAACTAGTAAGTCTTCTTCTTTTTTTTTCTTCTAATGATATTGGCCCGTATTCTCGAAAGTGGCCTAAGTTAAGCCTGGCTTAACTTAGGCCGCTGCTGTATGGAAGGCCGTTCGTCAACCCCTAAGTTCCGTATAAATAACTATAATATTATTTATGTAACATAATAAAGAAACAAAATTAGTTTCTGGCGTGAAATGAGCATTAGAAATCAATTCTATCGTACCGGTTTTTATATTTGCATTTAATCCCAGAACTATGGTGGTTTTGTAGGATTAAAAGAGGGTGACATTTGGCTCTCCATAATTCGGTGGCCTAAGTCTACACACTTAGGCGGGGGCTTAAAGTTAGGCGCTTTTCGAGAATACAGGCCATGAATACCAAGTCTCACGCAAAATCGCGTATCAAATCTAGACAATGATCTGTATCTAAATCAATCAGTGTATAAAGCGATTTATTTTTATTTATTTATTTATTTTTTTTATTTATTTATTTTTTTTTTTATTCATTTATTCTTTTTTTATTTTTTATTTTTTTTGGGGGGGGGTCTAGTATCATTTCCGTTCATATTTTGAAAAGGTGTTGGTTTCAAAGTTGTCCAAACTGAAGGCGAGTCTCCTTAAAAATGATATGTTGGGTTTGTACTAAGTGATGTGACTGTTGATTGGTTGAGGCAATCAAAAAATAGAACTGACAGATAGGCGTCGTTTATTCAAACAACGATGAAGATTGAATAACTTTGTTCAAGTTAAAAGTAAGGATATGTATAACTCGCATAAAGCATCCGACTTCACCATGCATGAATTCTTTTTGTCTAATTGTGACCTCTTGACTTTTCTCCCTTCCCCAGTGATCATCAATTTCAACATTTACAGCTCAGCGAGTAGACAGCCGCCTGGTCGGTATCTAATTTTCTCAGGATTTTTACTGAACTTGGTGTTCTTTTTCTTATAGAACCTTGATCTAAAATCCCTAGTCATAGACTGGTCTTTTTTTACTAACTGAAATTTGTATAATAAATAAATTAACTGACATCATTGATTGTTATGAAGTAGGATTGTGCTGACCCACGGTTGAGCCCCAAGTTGAAGGTGACCTTCTACATGATACTTGATGCGTGCATGGGCACTCGTAGAGATTAAGTTGACTTATCTTGTCATGTGATTACATTGCGAAAAAAAAAACCTGTCTCGAAGCAAATGGGATAGGTTGATCATGTAATAGAAAAATTGCTGTGCACTATGAGGTTTTGGGAATAAAAAAAACCAACTTATTTTTGCAGAAAATTACCTAATCATGCTAAAAGTCACATGCACTGCACACAGAAATGTGTATAAAAGGACTACACGCAGGTGGCATGAAAGTTTGGTCCAGTCATTTAAGCTATATCTTCATGTTTTGAATATAAGGACAATCCTTATATTTGAAGAGCAATCCTTTTCATGGGACATTACTTTTTTGATATTCTTTCAAAATGACATTCAAAAAATGGGACAGCTACTAAATCATTTTTCACCTTTACCAAAACTCACCTTTCTCTTTACATCTAGCTTGTAACATTGATTGAAAATCTTTGAACTATTCTGAAATAAACTTGAAGCAGAGAAAACAAATTCGGATGGTTTCCTAGACAGAACCAACTACGAATACTTTACAAAAATTCATTTTGGAAAGATACAAATTGTATTGGCGTATCAAGAGAAAAGACATGATGGTGATAATAAAATTTATATAGCACCCTCTCCACTGGATATGAAAGTTTTGACAAATTAATGTCGTATTATTTGACAAAAATGTAAAATGTATGGCTTGAAATTCAAAACTGACTCGAGTCAAATATGTTTACACGAATTGGACCACTTCAAAGACATCTGACAATGTGAAAGCCGTTTTATATTTGATTGGGGTAATAATAAATATGATTGTAAAGCGCATTGAAGTATTCACGCAATGCGCTGTACAAATGAAACATATACTATTATTACTGAGGTTTGTTCTAAAAATATTGAAGAATGATCTCCTTGAATTATTGATACTGCTTCAAAGTGGCACAATACATTCTTCCTCTTTACACCATGTTGATAATATTTTGAGAAATACTTTGAAAAATAATTCCAATTTCACAATCAGTAAAAAAAAAAAGTAAACTGTATTGGTAAAGCTTTCCCTTCCAGACCTGTTGTGCAAGGGTCTTCAGCCCTTCGTCGTAGCTGGCGCTGGCATACAGAATCAGCCAGAGCCATCTATACACAGAGTTTGGCCAACTCGGTTTCAGTTCGTCACAACATGGCGTATATTCCTTTGTTACATGCTTGCCTAACAAAGCAACATATTGTTACCCACTGGAGCAGAATTGGCCAAACTCTATGTATGGATGGCACTGGAATCAGCCAGAGCCATATGGCTCTGGAATCAGCTAGAGTACCTTTATTATTATAGAGAGTAGCAACATGGACGTCTGACTTTTCTGGAAACGAAATGGCGTTCGAATTCTTTCTATTGAGAACACCTAGGTGCTCATCGGAATTAAATAGAAATGTTGCATAGCAGTGGAAACAAAATGGCGTTCAAATCATGAATGGTCACTACTCTTTAATAGAGGTATTCTAGAATCATCCAGTGCCGCGTATAGAGCCCCAGAACCAGCAAATGAAAGCTCACTAAAAATAGATTTCACTGATTTTGAAGTAAAAATATTTTTCAACGTTCCATCACAAATCGTATAAACTTCTTCAGTTTTTGATAAGTCGTACTGATTGGTATGAAGATATCAATGATTTTCAGTATTTCATTTTTATTTACAACTTTTTTTCTATTTTTGTGAATAATGATTAATATGATTATGATTGTTATTATAATTATTTAAACTATTATCATTTTTATTATTATCATCTTGATTATGATTGTGATTATGATTATTGTTATGATCATAATTCATTACCATTATTATTATAATTATTATCATCATTATTATTACTATTACCATTATTATATATTTAAGCATTTTTTATTAATTATATAAATAAATTTGCTAGGTAGGGTATGACAAGTCATATTCGTTATCTAATTTCATTATAAACCACAATCGAAGCCGATGAATAACAAAACTCAGTCAGAGTTAACGTTAATTTATTGTCTTAGATTGAACACGGACCTGCTTCTATAAATACATATGGATGTTTTTCGAGCATCTTTGAAAAAAATATATCATAGTTGCAACAGATGTTTATTATAATCTGGTGAACTAATTTCAGAAATATTTATTAGACTTAAATGGCTTCGGTTCGCTTACCCGTACTCTCTTTTTAGTGTAAACAAAGTTCTAATGTTCTGCATCATATATAAGTGCAAACCACGAGAAAATTATTTTGATGTTATGTGCATTAGCAATATTACTGATTTTAGTTTTTAGAATGTCATTTTGTGGCTCAAAACTTCGTGCTGGTCACAAAATATTCTTCATTAAACATGAAGGAAAATGAAGGAAAAAGAATATCGGAAAATATTTTGTTATTCAAATGAAAATTTCATTAAACACCTTTATTATATATTGCTCTGACAAGATATTTATCGTTATGGATATGTAAATATTTCATTTTAAAAATTATTATTGATAATGTAAATCTTATATTATGCCTTGTTTTTATAATTTTTATGTATTCTTCCAAGTTGAATTCTTTAATATTAGTAATCGGATAATGGACAAAAGTCTTTGGATACCAGTCACGTTATATGATACTTTAGCTGACGTAAAAGCGTCATAAATAAAATAGACTTTGCAGGGAATTATCTGTGACTGATCATCCAGGATCTATTTCAACCAGCAAGGATTATTTCAAGTCGCTTTATTTTCATCTACCTTCTGCATCGTATCTTCTTTATAAGTAATATCAAATTTCCCCCTTCTTTATTTTACTCCTTTTACATTGATAATAAATTTTTGCGATTATACTTATTTTGACTAAATTAATTGTTATATTATTCTTATCCATTCATTCTTTTACACATCAGTATTATTTGCTTTGTCTGATTTTTATCAAAATTGGTAATATGTAAAAAAAAATAAAATAAATAAAAATGTCATATTCTTATTGAGTTTAAAATTGTACAAATTTATAAAGGTTTTTTTTTTAAAGAAAGATTGTAAATAGATGTAGTTTTGTTCACCAATGGTGTGTCAATATTTTGATAAAAGAAATTCCACTCCATGAAAACCGCGTTTATGAGTGTTCATTAGGAATTTTGAAAAAATGCATCAGGAAGTGTCAATTTGTTTGAACAAGTTCCCTTACGATACAGACATACATGTATTTCATTTTTCATTCAACTAAGGTGTGTGTGTGTGTGTGTGTGTGTGTGTGTGTGCCCCACCCCCTCTCTCTCTCTCTCTCTCTCTCTCTCTCTCTCTCTCTCTCTGTCTCACGCTTTCTCTCTTTCTGATTCCCTCGCCATTGCTTTATTTATAAGTGTCTAACATAGCATTCCCTGGCGGGGGGGGGGGGGAATTCGCAAAAAGACCACACAAAAAATCCAACAAATTAACTATTAAAAAAAAAAGGTAAGCAGAAATTTTTGATGCTCTTTCAAATTGTATGTCAAGCAATAAATAAAGCAAAAATATTATTAGATTTTTACGGTGGCTTTTGTTGCCTGCAGCCGGGGGCACAATTAGTGGGCACAGATGTGACACATTGATCCACATACTACAAAAAATGAAATCTGATGCTGGATTTAAGTTAGACCGAGGTGTAAGTTTTCCCTTCGTTTAACATGACTGTAGCTGTGGTGTTGGGGTTTTCCGGGGTACGTGCCCCCACCCACTATATCATTCACTGTATTATTGATCTCGATATAGCTTTCACAAATGTTATTTTTGGTATTTATCTAGTTCCGTAACACAAAAAACTACTGAAAGCTTTGTCCATGTCCTCCAATGTCATTTAATGTTCCATTGTGCATATTACATCAATATTTGTAACTCATAATTACCATACATATCATTCCAAAATAAACTTTGAACTGTTCAGAGCTGCCAATATCGGTACTTCACCAAAATCTTATCGAATACATGTCGATAATTGGAGAAGCTGTATCTGTAAAGACAATTAATGGTATAGTGTTGTTGGAGAGGGTAGCCTTGAACCAAGGGTACAATGGATCCACCTCCTCCCGTCCTCATCCCTTCTCTTTATCTCCCTCCCTCCTCTCTGTCTAGCTATCTCTATTCAGTATGATTTTCATTATGCTTCTCCATGAAAGACTATACTCCACTCTCTTAAAGGGAAAGTTCATCCCGAAGATTACTTGAGTTTAAAAAATGCAGAAAAAATAAAGAAAAATATTTGCGAAAGTTTGGACAAAATCCGTTAAAGAATAACGGAGTTATGGATTTTTGAAGTTTTGATTTTGTGACGTCACATGCGAGCAGCTCCTCCATTATGTAATGTGATAAATATTCCATAAAACACAGTTTTCTCAGAAAATTTAGAATATTTTCGTCTGTGCATTTGATATATTGTCAGAAATGTTATTCAATACTAGATTCTGAAAAGAAACAATATTAATTTATCGTGGAACGTAAAAAAAAATGCGAATATATGGAATATTTATTACATGACCAATGGGCAGCTGCTCGCATGTGACGTCACGAATCCAAAATTTTAAATACTCATAACTCTTTTATTATTTGACCGATTTTCATCAAACCTTCGCCAATATTTTTCTTTATTTTTTCTGCATTTTTTAAACTCAAGTAATCTTCAGGGTGAACTTCCCCTTTAAGTAAAGATATGAGACATTACTGACCTGATTCGATAACACATGAACTTTAGGACACGTAGAAGTTTAAGTAGTTTCTAGGTACTCAAATACCTTTGAAAGTTTCTATTCACGCTCATCACAAAATCATGTTTGATAATCTCCCCTCCAAAATTATTTCATTCATTTCATTAAATTCGTTATTTTCTTATGTATTCGTGAATTCGAACAAACCATGTGACAGAAAATTAAACAAGGACATGTTTACAGGCAATAACACAATTCTACTAGCATTTTTTTTTTTTTTTACAGTAATGATAACTGAATGAAATTAACAATTCAACATGCTGTTCGGTAAAACAATGCCTTTTGAAAATCAGGGACTCGCTAAACAGTCTCGGAGCCTGTTGGGTGACAACCTTTTGTCTATGACTAAGATGGTCTAAATAACATTAAGGGTACCAATCTTATGTGCTTGATGTGGTGACTATGTCGGGAAAGGCTCTTGGCCCCAAAGGGAGGACCCCTCTTTTAGGGTTAATATAAATGTACGTGCACATTAGTAAATCATTTTGTATAATTACCATACATGAAAAGAAGACAAGCTTTGTGGACTTTTAAAACTAATTAGCAAAATGAAAGACAATAACAGAGAGATTTAGAGAGAGAGAGAGAGAGAGAGAGAGAGAGAGAGAGAGAGAGAGAGAGAGAATGGCACTTTCTAGCATACGTTATGTTAATTATATACTAGTAACCTAATTCACATTTGAGGACATGGTGGCCACAGAGTCGATCAGTTACTGGCCATCTTCGTTTCGATCCATGAACGTAGCTCGTCAACGTTGGAGTAGACGCCGTACTTGCCCGCATCTGCACAGCCAACACCCCAACTGACAACTCCCACTAGAGTCCATCTCTCATCATTGAACCCATACCTCACCTTCGTGACCAGTGGTCCACCGCTATCACCCTGTACAGTGAAGGAGAATGGGAAACAAATAAGGCAAAATGAAAATCACCAACTGTGTCTTTATTATATTTCCATGCGTTCTGGTATACGACTCCAATCACATCCGCCTTTCTAAATTCATTCGTTGGTTTATTCGTACATACAATTAGACTGTTAGGTTATTTTATGTCCTTCAGTATTTCCCCGGGTCAGTGGCGTAGCGTGAGTCAAGCCATTGAGGGGGCACTGGCACTATGGTGGGGGGGGGGGGGGCCACCGGTCTTACTTCAATGCGAATTTACTTCAATGCGAATTTACAAGGCCACTGATTATTGGGAGAGTACGGGAAGGGGTCATATCGTCTTCTTTTCTCGTCCTTTTCCCCTTCTTCCTTTCTCTTTTCTTTCTTTTTTCCCATTTCCCGCCATTCGATTGGGGGGGGGGGGCACGTGCCCCCCGTAGCTACGCCACTGCCCCGGGTCATGTCGGACATTCACTTTTTTCACATAAATGAACTGAACAAAACAAATTTCCATTGGAAAATGAAATTGAAATTGAAATGAATAGGATTTGGAATGACCTGATGTCAATTTGATCTAGTGGTCGACTTTTTGGTCTTTCCGTATAATGACCCAGGGCTCAATCCTCATTTACCTCTTTCTGATGGAGACAATAATGCCTGTTGGACACGATGCGTCATTGCCATTGCGTTGCTACCTACGCTAATTATGCCTTGAAGTCAATTCTGACATGCATCATTAATACATCGCAATGTATTTTACATTCATTTTTAACGATGTCATGTTCACACGATAACCTATAGGCACAGACTCTATTCAACAAGTAACTAATTTCCATAGAGCCCTGAGGCTAGCCTAACTGTGACATTCTCTGGCCAGAGCAGCTGCATGAGGTACAGGGTCTATGATGTACAGTCTACAGGCTTAAGGTTCAGATCATGTGTAATATGTAATGACTGACCAGGGTCTGTGCCTGAAAACTACTCACATGGCGCGCGTTAAAGAAAGCATTTCTACGTCAGTAACGGACATAGAGAGTCGATCGATCCCCATGCAGACAGAAAAGATCTAGGACCGGTAACATAAAAGAGTTACAATTGATTGTTTCTCCCCCAAATTCATGGTATCCCCTTCAATCCTATATTATAAGCCCGGCTCACCACGAGGCGTTATTTGGTGACGTTAGAACGGCGTCAGTGACATGTACAGTCTTTTGTGCGTCATAGAAGAGTGATATCATTTACAAAGTGATTGCAAAATGAACAGTGAAATACGTCAATGGTGCAAACAATACTTGTAATAACTGACGTACGGGTTAGTTGCCTTTACAGGCTCGATTAGCGCAGGTATTGACGCAATGGAAATGACGGCGCTTCGTGTGAGCCGGAATTAGTGCACACTTGGCGTCACTTCACTGACGCAGAACTGTTTAAGCGACCGGTTTGGGCTTTGACGCGCCTTGTATCGTACAAAAGGTGAATGCAAAAGAGTGCAAACAAAGCATACACTATAGATTTCCTCACAGCTCAATGAGTGCATGTAAAGACGCAATATACATGATATTGGAATGACTCCTCGTGTGTAACTAGCGTTAAAATTGATAAATCAAATTTTCGTTACAGAAAGATAAGGCCTAATATTTAAATCCCGACGCCCATGAGACATTTCACTATCATTAAGATTCATGCAGCAAGCAGTGAACAATCGACTGAGGACTGGCGTGGTAATGTACATTCACAAACCAGAGAATGGGAACAATGGAGATGCTTTATTTAAAATCAGGATTGTATGCATAATTGTAGGAAAATTTGTGTGACAATGATTAGTTTTACCTGGCAGGAGTCTTTTCCCCCGTTTTCAAATCCAGCGCAAATCATGGTGCTGTCAAGGCCGTAACCCCTGTAAGCTCTGGAACAGACCTGTTGGTTAACGATTGGAACCATGACCTGCTGAAGATCTGGGTCTCGTATAACGGTTTCTGTGGAGGGGTCGAATTTTAAACATTATCCATTATCCGCATTTTCAGTTTCGATTTTTGTTTTGTTTTGCTTGTTTGTTTTAATTTTGATTATGATTATATATCTCTCCTTCGATGCCTTATTTCCAGTGGTGTATCTACGGGAGCAGGAGGGGGGCACGTTCCCTCGGCAGCACTTGAAGGGACGCAAAAAAAGAGAGAAAGAGAAAGGGGAGAGAAGGAAGAAAATGATGATCCTTTAGGGTTAAGGATATTACGAAATAATTTTTTGAGGGTATGAAATGCAAAAAAAAAAACATAAAAAAATACAAAGCTCGGTTGCGTTGCTTTATGAGGTCGAAAATTTCGCGCCTCTATGTAGGATATAGTTTATAAATAGCGTTTATGCGTTCAAAATTTGAAAAAAATGTGATTATCGTTAATTTGCTCCTTGACGTTAAAGTGTCACCAGCCTCCTGTTAAATGTTGAGCCTCGAAAATAGGATCAAGCGAAAAGCATTTGCAAATATTCAACATTTGAAAGAAATCTTAAATCTTAACGTTCGCTTGTCTTAAGTTCTTCGACAAAATTTATCCTGGGTTTTCATTAACTTTGCACCCCATTCGAGGAAGAAGTAAATAGAAAACTATATTTAACAGTTTATTGCTCGATTGCAGTGCTCCCTTGCTAATTTTCCTGTAAAAGGCATTTCAAAGTGCCTTTTTGAGGGTTAAAAATGTAAATTAAAAAATCACTGTTCGGTCGTTTTGCTCCCTCTTTTGTAAAGTTACTTAGATAAGATTGGCTGTAGGGGTTATTAAACGGTATTTAGACCAAATGGCTATTAGATCAAATGGTAGTTAGACCAAATGATGATTAGATCAAATGATGATGAGACCATAACGGTTATTATACGAAATAGGTATAGACGAAATGAAAGTAGACCAACCGAATTTAGACAAATTGAAATATGGACGAAATGATTCTTTGACCAAATGGGTAGGCCTATTGGACTTAATGAGTTTAGATCACCTGATGTTAGACAAAGTGGCAATTGGACCAAATGATGCAATAAATAAATGGTCACAGACAAAATGGCAATAGGCCATATTGTTGATTAGACTACAACCGCGTAGCTATATAGGATTTAATTTTAGGGGGCGTTTGTGATGATGAGCACGCTTTGCGTACTCCCCAAAGCGCCAAGGCTCTTTGACGTTTGAGTAAATTTGAGAGAAAGATAACAGCTCATATATATAGCACTTTTTTAAAGGCGAAAAGTTAGTTTGATGCCCTGACTGCTTTTCATTTATTTGGACGCAATACTGCACCGTACATGCAACAGGAGTGGGCGCAGGGAGGAGGAAGTTTCCCCCTTCCCGCGCAAAGCGCGAAAACTTTGTCGTTTTAGCAAATTTTGAGAGAAAGATAACGGCTCGTAGCACCTTTTAAAGCTTTTTTCTCTCACTTCCCCAGTTTTTTCGCTCTCGCTCTATTTTTCTTTTTTTTTAAGTTGGCGTTTGTTTTTTTTGGGGGGGGACCGCCCCCACCGCCCCCTCCCTGGCTACGCGCCTGCTAATAGACTAAATGATGACTGGACGCATGTTGATTTGACCACGAATGTCGATTGGACCAATGGTATAGTGGTCAAACTAGGGGTAGACTTAATTGAAGGTAGACTAGCTTAATATTAGACCAAATGGAAATTTACCTTCCCCCACAACCTACCTTGATCTCCCCAGCCAGTTACATAGGCACTGGTTCCATCAGCTGGTCTGGAGTCCGCCAGGCAGGCAGGCGAAACATATTTATTGAAGTTCACAGTCCCAGCAACCTTGATGAGAGCGATGTCGTTGGACATGGTTCGTGAGTTAAAGCCCTCATGTAGGATGATTTTATCGGCATAGAAGGTCTGACGTGTGCTTTCACTTAGACCACCGTACGAGGCACTTTCGTGGCCTCCTACGGAAAATTGCCATTTGTCGTTGCTTAAACTGAAACAGACAAACAATTTCCTTATTCTATTTATAGGTTATAATAATTTATTCTATGTCGATCTGTCCAGGGGTGATCCAGGATTTTCTAAAATATTCTCTGACAAGCAAAAAAAAAAAGTCATCACAAAATTTGGGGTCCCTTTCTCCTTAGACTCTTTGACTAGCAAAAAACAAAAAACAACAACAAACCGAGAGTATGTGACTAACAATGATGATGATGATGATGATGATGATGATGATGATAAAAATAATAATAATGATAATGATAGTAATGATGATAATAATAAAATAATAAGAGTAATGATGATAAAAACAATAAAAATGATAATAATAATATGATTTGTTTAAAATAGGGTAGCCTGATCGGTACTAATTATTGTATTATCCCGAGGGCAATGCAATTATATCGTTACCCCGACTTTAGCCCGGCTACCATGGAAAACAGAGGTCCACTCGCTATTCATAAGGACCGCTATTCATAGAAAATCGCTATTCATTTTAGTCACGCGTTATGGATAGCGGTCCTTATGAATAGCGGTCCTTATGAATAGCGAGGTTACCCCGGGAAACAAGCATTCAAGGAATTTCTTCCTACTTGGTACCGATTTACTTCACCTGGGTGGAAAGAGGCAAATGTATATTTAATGTCCTGACAAAGATTATTAGTGCCGTGGAAGTGATATTTCATGCACTTACTCGTCCAAGCAGTGAGCTGCTGAGACAATCCACTTGTCATCGATGAGGGTAGCACCACAGTAGTGGTAACCATTCTTGACAATCTCTACCATCCAAGGCCAGCTGTGTTCCACTGCGTCTTCTCCACCCACGATGTTAGTAGACATCTCATTCGCTTTAACCTCTGGCTGTCCGCACGCTATACGTGTATAATTATGCAAGCGGACAAAAAGAGGACAAACGTGTATATCACATCCCAAATATTGCTTTGTCAATTTTACAGACATTCAGCTGAAGCTTTTGATCATGTACATTTTAAACAGCTTTTTTGAAGAACAAAACAGGGCATTGCATTCAGGGATGGTGATCCCGGGGGCGACGGGGAACACGCCCCTCCCCCGAAAATTTTGAAGACTGAAAAAATGTATAGCAAATAATGAGCAAAGGCTGCAATAATGCAAACTTTCATTATTAAAAATGGTAAATTTTCTCGCTCGGTTGCTACGCTCCCTCGAATACTAGTACTTAAAACTGTTCAATATTGCAGATCATCTATAAACTGCAGGTATTTTTCATGCACAGATTCTGTGTTTTACAATAGACAATGTAAACTCCCAATATGACCTATTGCAGGGTCAGCAATTCAGTGGGGGACGGAGAATGCCTCTCCCTGCAATTATTCAAGGGGTTTGTCGCCCCCTCCTAAAAAAAAAAGAAATACCGGAGCTTTTGTGTGAACATGGTAAATGGTGTTTTATTTGCTGGATTTGCTTGTGTAATCGAATGTGCTGTAAAAAGCTGTTCAAACCCGCAAAATTTTCTATCTCTCAAAATAATAAACATAATTTACTGAGAAAAGTTGTTATCCTGCAAAATTCAAAATCTTCTTCTTCTTCTTTTTCTTCTTTTTACTTTTTTGGGGGTGGGGATGGATGAACCGTCACCCCCCCCCCCCCCCCCCGGCCGTGACAAGAAATCGCAGTTGTATACAAGATATGCAAGTGTTAATGACAGGGGCATCGATAGATATTGTGCGACACCTCTCAATCTTATTTTCTATCGACAAATTCAAATTTGTTGTGGGTAAATGAACTTCATCGTGCAAATGCCATGTCGGGAAGTGAAAAATTTGATGTTCTCCTCTCTCTTCAGGAAATTTTGAAATCTGAGATATTTTCTTTTCTTTTGCTGTGCGGACAAATCTAAAAATGTGAGACCTATTTTTCTCGGGGTGGGGTGGGGGGAATGCTGTATTGTATGCACCTATATAGAGATGATTGCACACTACTTTCAGAAGTGAAGAATAGCAATAAATAAAGACATAATATATACTGAAGCCTTTGTCTTGCACAAATCAGAGGAAAATGCAAGCATTCAAACAGAAAGCCAAAATAGCACAACATAAACGCGAACTAAAGGGGAACAAGAGGATATGCACTTTGAAATATATTTTATGATGTAATTCTATTCACATGAAAACACAATTGAACCATTGATTATAGCCGGTAAAACCCGTTAGTTATCAGACCAATGAACTCTGTTTAATCGAACTTAATACATTGGTAAAATTGTTACCGTTGAGTTACGAAGATATAATAAACATGATTAAGCAAGTTCAGCTTGTTCAGAGGGGATTATCGTTGTAACAGAAAAATGGGGTATTTCTGCAGCACCACTTATAAATCTGTTGATCGAAAGGGGAAATTATGGTCACAGTAACATGATCTTAACCAAAAAATACTGATGTGGAAAGTTCGATTAAATGGATTTTTTTCTTAAATATTTTAGAAGGGACTAGACAAAAAATGATGAAAGATAGGAGACAGAGGACTGTTAGGGAGGAAGGACAGCGAGGGAAAGAAATAAAAAACGAAAAAGAGGACAATGAAGAGAGAGTTGAAAAACAAAATGGAACATTTGAAGTAGTATAATTATAATAACAGGCTATACATCAACGACGTACCGGAGCTAAACGATTACTACTCAGTGGAGGCCTACATAATACTTACCGTGGATAGCGCTCACAGCGCAGGCTAGAATCAGGAACCTCAGCATGATGACGAACTACTATCTGGTGAACACCTTCAAAAGCAGTCAGATGAATGAATACTAATAGCCCAAATAAATGATATTTATTGTCTTTCCAGAAGGGGCAGGTGAGACGCCACCGAAGAGGGAAGGGCAATGTCCCGCCCTGGTCCCTCCATCGACGCTCTCTCTCTCTCTCTCTCTCTCTCTCTCTCTCTCTCTCTCTCTCTCTCTCTCTCTCTCTCTTTCTGCAGCCTGTCCATTGCTATATGTTAAAACTAAAGAGGGAATACTAATGCTACGTGTATGATTTCCCTGCCCCTCCATGCCTATATTCCACAATTATCTTAATAGTTAATAATCAATAATCCAGTTATGATATTTTTAAATGGGGATCCAAAAACACCGCAGGTGTAAGAATACTCATGCTCCTATCAAAAAAATATCTATCGTCATCGGTGCCTGGATAGGAGATGTTTCAACTTTGCAGAGGTTTCGTCACGAGGCCAATTTACTTTGAACACGTGACACAAAACGTTCATCACTTTTGACCTGGTGGCACAATAAGGGCCGGTATAAAAAAATCAATTAATTGTGGTTTGTGTAATATAATAATAAAAAACTCTGCCTTACCCTCTGATGGAAGGGGATCCGTCCCCTCACGATTTATCAGCTGTGGATACGCCATGAAAGTGGGAGGAAAAAAGGTCCCTGCTTTTTAAACTTAAGAAGTAAGAGGTGAATTCTCAGCCATAAATGTTGATAAGGAAACACATTTTGACTCCATGTTTTATATATATATATATATATATATATATATATATATATGTATCTGTACGTACGTGTATGTCCACATACTATAGTCCATGTATGCATAAAGTGTGATTCCCCGTTACCACAGATGCTAATACATTTTTATCAGAATGAACCCCCCCCCCCCCCATGGACTCTATATGTGTGTGGATAATATGTACTTCACTAGGTCATATATTCTTATAACGTGTCCATATTATCACACCTTCAGTCCTACTCCACTCTCGTTCCCTATCTCCCCCCCCCTCTATCTCTCTCTCTCTCTCTCTCTCTCTCTCTCTCTCTCTCTCTCTCTCTCTCTCTCTCTCTCTCTCTCTCTCTCTCTTCTGTCTGACTCCTCTGCCCCCTCTCTGCCTCTCCCTCTCGTTCCACATTACACTATGCTATGTCTGTACCGTATTGTATTAGACTATACGATGTTGTATTACATTACACTATACTTTATTACATTATATTGTGTTGTATTATATTATATTGTGTTGTATCATACTATATTGTATCATGCTGTATATCCATGCAATTAATGCAAATGCAAACTTGTATATATTGAAACAAGTGAAGCTAACGGGTTGTGTACTTCTCATATAGATCCCAAAAGAAGCCCATGTCACCTTAAAAAGCAACACCGACTAGTTACCACGACAACCTTGTCCATATGGTAATCATTCACACTCATTATCTATATAGTTTGCAAATATTCATAGAAATATTATTTACAGAAATAGATTTGTAAATATAGACATGCAAGTATCTTTTCACACATTGATTTATTCTTTTAAAAAATATGCAAATGTATAATAATGATGATGTTAATATACTACTACTACTACTACTACTACTACTACTACTACTACTACTACTACTACTACTACTAATATTAATAATAATAATAATAATAATAATAATAATAATAATAATAATAATAATAATAATAATAGTAATAATAACAGACATAACAATAACAATAATGATAATAATATTAATCATTATATTAATAAACAACATAATTGATATTATTATAATTATATTGATTAGTACTTAACCATTGTAAGAAATTGAAATGTATATTCCGATGTAAATGTCAGCCATCATTTTGTGTTTTTATACAGTCCTGATGAAGATCATTGATCGAAAGCTTGACAAATAAAGGAGGACAATAAAAGCTACGACCGCCTCATAGTGACATTTCTTTCATTACCCACTAAAACAACTATGAGTGACCATCAGCGTTGTGTTCGAGGAACATTTCTTACAATATATATATATATATATATATATATATATATATATATATATATATATATATATATTTCACTGGGTACTGCTTTTCGGAGACACACGACAATTCGGTTTATTCCGTCATAATAGCGCGAGGTGTATTAGGGAGACACGAGTACAAAGAAAAAAGACAGAGTGTCTCCCTACACCAGTTTTGGGTGTATATATATATATAAATATTACGAAATTGAAGAAACAAGAAACGTTACATCTGTCAATGTTATATTTTTATATGGAGGTGCGATAGCTCAGTATTAGAGGAGTGGTCTCGTAACTGGAGGACCCGGGTTCGAAACGTATGCACTAGTGCTCTTTGGTAAGGCATTTATCCTCATTGGAGAGGACTTAAAGCCGTTGGTCCCCGCGGGTTGCTTACTTATAAGCATACACATGCTTTCTTAGCAGACAGGTAAAATAAACCATCAAACCTTTCAAACCTATCAAACCTTTCTTTTCTCAGATCAGCTGTTATATCACCCTTCTTCTTTTAGTATTTACATGGAAAAGGCCTATTCCTGGCAATTAACTGTGTTCATTTTTGTATCCATCGACTGAAATTAGTTTAGTAATTTTTTTTTATTTGTATATTTTTTTATCAAAATATATTTAATCAGGATAATATAAATCAGGTATGAATACAAGATCTGTTTTACATCTTGGTCCTGAATAGAAACAATGAAAATCTTTCATGATACCAATCAAATACTAGGTGTAAAAATAAAAGTCATTTGAGACTTTTCATCTTTAATAACTCAACAACAAAAAACATACTCCTATCTGACTGAGGTTTTCACATTGTAAAGTTGAAGGATGTCAAAATTATTTGAAGTAAGTTTTGTGACTATCCTTAAAACAATGCTCTGAATATTTAATTAGATTTTCACATTTTGAAAAATCTGTGCATATCGGTAATTAATTCAGAGCATAACAATTGCCATTGTGTATTGAAGCTGAAATTCCAGAGCACCTCTTTTATCGCAGAGTCTTCAGTCATTAATGACACTGGATAGCAAAAGGTTGGTAGAAATTACAGGTACGATGAAAAATAGTACTGGTGCGTTCTGAATTAATAACAGATACACACAGAGTTTGTGGCCTGATTTTTCAAACAGAGAAAATCTAATTAAATATTCAGAGCATTATTATAAGGATAGCATTCAAGAAAATTTCAAAAAAAATTACGCTAAATAAATTTTACATCCTCCAACTTTCAAATATCAAAACTTCAGTCTGATACAGGCCCCTGGGAGCCGGGAGTGCTGGGGGTGCTGCAGCACCCCCAGAATTTTTTTAGGGGATGCGCAGCACCCCCTAGAAGGCTGAGGATGCTGGGGGTGCTGTAGCTAAAAATAGTTAAAAGGAGACCCCAAAATGCTGAGGACCCTTTTTTTTTTTTTTTTTTTTTTTGCTTGTCAGAGATTTTTTGGAGTTTTTTTTTTTTTGCTCACAGCACCCCCAGTAACAAAATCGTTCTCAGGCTCCTGGTCTGATACGAGATTTAATTGTTGAGTTATTAACGATCATAAGTGTCAATTATTTGTTTTTAACACCTAGTAATAAACAAATACAAATCAGCAGTAAAACTATATCTTGTGAGAATAGTAAGCATTACAAATAACCAATTACAAAAACTGAAACAGTTTTGATAATTCAAGTTAAAAATCGGAAATTGATAAAGAATGCATATATATATAAGAGAATTATCGATGATAATAGCTACATTCATATTTCGCACATATAACATTGGGAATGCTCAAGGTGCCTACAAAGTGCATCGTTAGAGATATTGAAAAAAGAGCGAATGCAAAACTATATATGCTCCGTTCTTTGGCGAAGTTCGGTCTTTCATATGAAGATCTAATTATCATTTTCATTGGCTATATTCGCCCAATTCTTGCATATATCCAGTTTGGAGCGGAGGCCTTACTGGTGCACAAAGACAACGCCTAGAAAGATTATAAAAACGTGCTTTAAGGATTATCTTTGGAAAGGATTACTATAGTTAACCGCTCTCACTCAATCGAAATTACCAACATTGGAAAGTCGTCGAAGTGACCTATGTGTTACCTTCTTTAAGAAAACTTTATCATTCACAGACCAATTCAAACAATTTATTCCCCAAAGAGAACATAATAGAACATTGCGAAGGACTAACAAGATTCCTGAACCCAGGTGCAAAACTAAACGTATGCAGAATAGCCCAATCCCAGATTTGATCCGTTTGTATAATAAAAGTCTTATATGATTGTATTATACTTTGAAACACATTGAATTGTCAAATTTCCTTTACATGTTATATTCCTTTGTACATTATTATTTCATAAATCTCTGGTTTGCTATATTAAAATATCATTCAATGTATTTTTTTAAATTGAACCATACATTAGATTAGTTTATGACATGAAGTATACGATGCATATCTATATATTTCTAGTGTTACTTTTTAACATTTATTTTTTTGGCAAGGTACCATTGAATTTTTATCAGTAGTATGTACATAATCGTTGTCAAGAGCACACTTTCCCTCTTTCTATCTGCCTCTCTCTTTCTCTCTCTCTTTCTTTCTCTCTCTCTATCCCCCTTCTGTTTTCCCATCTCTCTGAATCTTTTCATCTCTCTCTCTCCCTCTATCTTTTCTCCCCACTTCCTTTCCATCTTTCTCTTACTTTCTACATCATTTGCCTCCCCCTCTCTCTCTCTCCATCTAAATCTCTCTCCTTTCTTTCTTTCTTTCTTTTTCACCTATTTCTTGGCATGATTATGATTACATGACTTTTAACTCAAATTTTTAAATTGCAATATTGTACATGTATAAGATAAATGGTATACAGTATACATGTTCATGCTCTTCATAATTATGTAGATTGTATTGTGATATCTTTTGAAATGTATATTTGTGTTTTCCATCAATGTTTTATTCACGTGCAATTCAGTTACTTGTAACTGCGATACATGGAAATGATTCAATAAATACCATTTATCTGTTACTGTGGCTCTATAGACCGGCTCCCCCGAATCATTGAAAACATGCAAGCAATAACGTCCTATATATCAGCCAGGTATCCATTTAGTTCACATGGGTTGAGAAAGGCAATTGTACCGTGACTGTGACTCGAACCGCTAACCAAGTGATCCACAGTTCGGTCACGTATCCAAGAGACCATGAAGCCTATTACTGAACAGAACATGTGCTGTCACGTTCTATAGACACGTTTTTATATATCGTTATGTCAATACGCCGACAGCGTAGATGATAACCGGGAGATTGTACGAATATTTTTTTTGATAATGCAAGCAAAGTTTACCAGCAAATTTGAAGATGATATCTAGAACATCCAGGTGGTTTGGTTATCATATATGTATTCATATGAGATATGATATTTACGTTATTTCATATCGTTATGTCAATACCCCCGATACAATGGATGATAACTGATCTGGCACGAATATTTTTGATGGTGCAAGCACTCTTTACGAGTAAATTTGAAGATGATATCTCGAACACCCAGGTTACGGTGGTTTATACACCCACCATAAAGAATGGGACGATATTCTTCATGTAAAGACACATGCAAGCATCACTCATGCTTTTCATAACCTTTGTGTTCTTCCCCTCTAGTTTTCTCCCTCTTCCCCATCCATTTTTTTCTCTCTCTCTCCCTCCCCCCCCCCCCCCCCCCCCCCTCTCTCTCTCTCTTTCTGTCTCGTTCTTGTCCTGTCTTGGCCTAGCTTAATGTGGGTTTGGCGTTAAAACCTCTTTTTTCCTTTTCCTATACATTTCAAACTCGTAGTAATATTATTAACGCAACAGTGAAGAGGAGTTGATGAATGCATAATTAAGAAGAAAGAAAGAAAAGAAAAGAAAAGGCAAGAAAATGAAAGAGACCAAAAGACACAAGCCAGTAGATAAATACGAGGAAAAGAAAAATGAAGAAAGAAGACTCGGAGAGGAAGAAGAAAGGAAGACAACAAAGAAATTATTGATAATGAGAAAAGGAAATGGATCAAACTTAACAGAGGGAGATAAAAAAAAAAGGAAAACAATTGAGAACATGCCTGTTGTATTCACTTTCAATAATTCACACCCATCGCAGACATATTCATGACAGAGAACTATATCCTCAAAGCTGAGGTTTCAGCCATGAAACTTGCCACACCCAATATGACATCAACATCTTTAGCCTCCATCTTTTTCATTGATGAAATACACACTACAGTTGTAAAAAAAATATATGAGGAAGTCTGTGTTTTTTTCCTTTATTACAAAATCCAAAGTTTCAGGACTTCACAGTCATGGATCTATGTACATCAAGAACATCTTTGGCGATTTATTTCAAACTTTCTTTAGGCATCAGGAGACTGTCTGGCATTATCAATATGACAACTGTTACATCTTGCTATACACAGTAGAAGGGTAAAAGTGGAAATGGTGTTTTGAAACCATGCTTGAAAGAAAATTTTTAATTTTTTTTTTTCCTTCAATTTTTTTTTTAAATGGAATGAAATGCATTTGATTTAAATGCATTTTTTTCAAGTTCTCACTCAAGAGCAAAGAAGGTTTGGCAGGACATTCCAATCCCTGCAGTGTAGTGAACAGCTTATGAATTGATACGTATCATGACTGGAGGGACATATCTTCTGATTAGTGTTAAAGGCACTATATAACTTTTGACCAAAAAAAGATGAAAAATTGGTCCGTACAGTAATAGGAAACAAGATTACATGCGAGGGACATTGGCATTGGTTTGAAATCTCTCATGTTGTTATACCTACACTGCAAAAACTAGGGTGTTAACTCAACACCATCTTGGTATCTATATTGGGCTACATCAGATAAGTGTTAAAACAACACCAGTTTCATATCAAAGTGGTGGTGTTCTAACACTAACTGGTGTTGTTCGAACACTTATCTGGTCTAGCCCAATAGTGATACCGAGATGGTGTTGAATTAACACCTTGGTTTTTGCAGTGTATGACTTTAGGATTATTCATGCTAGAAATCTCATTATTCTAAAGAAAAGTGAACAGTAATTTTTTCCCCCCTTACTAAATATTCATATATCTTGAAATGTTCAGGGTAAATTTAATATATTTCAAACCAAAGGAACCTATTGACAACTGAATGCTGACATTCCCATAGGCTTAGTACATAAACCATCTAGTTGCCATAGACAATGGGTTACTTACTAGACAAATCAACTGATTTCATAACCTTGTCAAAATCTGAAATACTACCTTTTTAAGAGACAGTTGAGTTCTCAGAAAGGTGAAAAATAATGTGTGAGCTTTCTCAATTTTTTAATGTCAGTTTGGAAGAATATCACGGAAGAAATGTTCTCTGAAAAGGATTGCTCTTAAAATGTCCACATATTTGAAATATGATGAGAAATTGCTGAAGTGTTTGGGCCGAACATTTATGCCACATGTGTGAGCAGTCCCATATACCTATAACCCATTTTTGTGTTCAGTGCATGTGCTTTTAAGCGAGATGAGGTCAATTTTTTTATCATTCTGATGATTCCAAAACCTCATAGTATGCACCAATTCTTATGTAGACATGATCAACCTTTCCCAATTGCTTTGAGACAGTTTCTTTCACAATGTAATCACATGACCAGCACTCGACTTTATCTTTAAGACATCTTGCATCGTCATTCCAACTAAATTCTAAACCAGAACCAAAATATCTGAGCAAAGCCTCAGCAATTGCCTCTCTATCTTCGAACTTGATTCTGGGCTGATCAGCACAAAATAAAAGGTCATTCATAAACAACTCTCATTTAAATTTGTCCAAAGTTGCAAACTAAAGAAATTACAACAATTGTGCATTCTCACGTTACATGTAGTAAAATGGACTTACTTATGATGACTTGAAATTTAGAATCAGATGATATTTAAATTTTGAAAAATGTGTTTTCTTATATGATCAATATCACAATACCGATCAATTCTGGCGGATGGTATGTACTGGAGTCCTGTAAAGATTCATATGAGAGAAAACCTTTTTCATTTGACATTGGTTATACCATAGACACTATGTCCAGCCCTGCCTCTTGATTTCAAATTGTATTACAATTTGCTCACGATATAAAAATTGCCTCAAATAAAATTTTGGTTTGTTTATTTTGCTACCAAATAATTGATCACAACAATAGCAATAACAATAACAATAATAACTGACAACTGAACATGGGAAGCTTCAGAAATATAATCCTGACTTCAGCCAATGAGATTTCATTCTATACCTAAAGACCAGAAATGATAGTAGGGTTAGGAATGGTGTTTGGAATAGTTGTAACAGTGGTGACATGACATCAGCTCTTGGCTTTATTTTGTGAGTGATGTAGGGTTTGGGTTGCACTTGAGTTTCAGGTTAGGTTAAGGTAGCTTAGAGAACATAGCGAAGTGAAAAGATGCGTCCAGAACGCATAATGCATATTGTTGAAAATCATAATTTTATTGCAATAAGGTAAAAACATATCCTTAAGCCATAGATCGGATAAAAATACTTCTACTACCTTAATGAGGCTTAATGCTATCAAATCTACCATCACAAATATCAAATCACAACATTTACTTCACCACTAATCACCTACAATTTTGCCTTTTGCGTTCCGGAGGCGTCATGTTGTGCACTCTGTTTCAGTAAGCTACCTTAGGTAGAGTTTGGTCAAGGGTTTGATGCAAGAATTGATGAATGGAGAAAATTGACTATGCAGAAATTTATTGTAGAAACATGTAACAACCCCAGAACTGACTGCAGAGGGTAGGTATGGTGTTTAGAATGGTTGTATCAACAGAAGTCTAGTGAGAATGCCTTGTAGCCAAAGTTAGTGTAGACATCAATCTTAGAACTTGCCCCTGAGGAACATAGTACCTGGAGATATAAAGATAAGAGAAACCATGTTGGAGAGTTCAAATGATTATGATAATAACGAATAAAATAAAAGAAATCAAAAGTGAAGGAAAAGGTTTCTGTAAAATTAGTTGCAATTTCAGAGCTGACAGAGAAATCTATTTGAAAGTATGCATCTTTAAAGTGTCTATTAACAAAGAGCTAACTCACGTTTATTATTACCCTGAAATTGAGCTGATATGGTTATTTGCCTTACCTTGTTAGCCTCCGACTCAGTGTTGATGACTACACTGTAGACATCCATGGCTGTACATGGTGTGGTCAGTTTAGAATCACCATTCACATGCCAATGGTAGATGTTAGGGGATGTTCCTGCTGAAATGACCTGAATTAAAAAAAAAAAACCAACATAATCATAGGAAAATTCATATGAAATACGCAATACACAATAACATATAATGACATGGTCTTATTTACTCAGGGTAGACTCATCAGTATTAACTGATCTTCAGCAGGGCTATGCAATTGTTATTACCCAAGCATTGCAGGTACTTATTTAAAGGGAAAATCCAACCTTAGTTGCAAGTTGCTTGGAAAGAAAGAGGAAAATCAGAGAAGCAGATTGGTGAAAGTTTGAACAAAATCTGACAAGCAATAAGAAAGTTATGAATTTTTGAAAGTTGTAATCACTATACATACGGGAATTTCAAATTGGCCGAATAGGTAATGTCACTGTGATGTAGCTGTGGACAACTCCCCAATTCTCTCCAACACACAAAATTACTAAAATGTCACTTTTTTCAAAATGTATTACTCAGTAGGATCTTTTTCTTTCATGAGGACCTATAACAATATGCTATCTCCAATATATTTTGAGTACTGCCCTGAGGGTAAAAGCGCCTCGAAGAAAACAGCAAATTAATGATATTTTTGTGTATGACAAATGGGAGAGTTGTCCACAAAAATGTCACAATTGACTGACCAAATTGCCAATTTGAGATTCGCATAAATGTAGTGATCTCATTTTTCAAACATCCATAACTTTCTTAGTCCTTGTCCGATTTCTTTCAAACTTTCACCATCCTGTTTTTCTTATTTTTCTGCTTTCATACAAATCATCTTATTACCAAGGTTGGATTGCCCTTTAATATACCTGGGTCAAGAGAGGCAAGTGTAGGTAAAACAACCTTGTCCAAGGATGTAAGCACTGAGCAAGGATCAAAACCCAAACCCCTCACATAAGAGCCGATAAATGGTAGTTTGCAGTACTAGAATGAACTACCATTTACATGATTGCATATAATTTCAACATTATTAAACACATACATGTATTTCCAGAGGGCTTTACATGTATCTCAAGTTATCTCAGCTTACTTTTCAACAGAATAGCATGATAGGCACAGTAAAGTGAGGGAATACAAATGATTCCCATTTTTAACATTACGATGAAGTGGACAACTCAGTTACTTTGAAGATAGTGTCTTTGAAGCAGTCCATGAAAATCATCTCAAGTGTTTAATATACAGAAAGCAATCACAATGTGAAAAAGTTGGGGAGAGGGGAATGAAAAAAGTCACTTGAGACCCAACACTCAAACCTCTAATCAGACATACATTTAAAGGTACCAATAATTATTTTGAAAGAATATTGTATAGAAACCTATGAAAGTTTGATGTAAAACCTTAGAAAGTGTGTTTTATACTATTTGGATGAACCATTTACACATAATGCATGGTGCGATAACATATAATTAGAGTCTTCTAAATAGCTTTTCAATTTTTTTTTAAAATATGAATTGTATTTTCTAAATCTGTAAGAATGAGGTAACATACTTGTGTTATGCCATATTTGGCATAACACAACATATTTGGCATACTAAGTCTATTTCAAGCCTATCATTACAAGTAGTATTTGACTTACAGCATCATCATGATATAGTACAACATGTGGCTGACATTTTGGTGCCTCAAAGACAGTGGTGGGGGAGAGGGATCTCAGATGCCAGAGACTTAGTGATGGTCCACCACCACAGATCTATGGGAAGAAAAACATCCAGCTAAGGATTATAGCCATTATAAATAAACTATCAACATCATCATAAACATTATCCATGACAATCATGACCATCACCTTCATAATTACCATCAACACATCCATTACCACCACCATCATCACCATTAATGCTCCTTCTCCTAGTCATCAGTCATTATCATCAGTCATCATCATCATCATCATCATCATCATCATCATCATCATCATCCCTACCCTTCCCTCAATACTAACCACCTTCATAGTAACCCCAACCATGAATACCCATCATCCCCCACCACCATCTTCATCTTTACCACCACCATTATTTTCATCATTACCATCATCATCATCACCATCATCATCATCATCATCATCATCATCATCATCATCATCATCATCACCATCATCATCATCACCATCATCATCATCATCATCATCACCATCATCATTACCATCATCATCATCATTACCATCATCATCATCATCATCATCATTACCATCATTACCATCATCATCACCATCATCATTACCACCATCATCATCATCATCATCATCATCATCATTACCATCATTACCATCATCATCACCATCATCATTACCACCATCATCATCATCATCATCACCATCATCATCATCATTACCATCATCATCATCATCATCATCACCACCACCACAATGCACAATCAACACAATCAACATGACAGATCTCCAGATAGTCGTTCTGTATCATTTTGGTTATTTCCAAAAAAAATTAATCTTCAATTTTTTCAATTAACCTTTAAAGGGGAAGTTCACCCCGAAGATCACTTGAGTTTAAAAAATGCAGAAAAAATAAAGAAAAATATTGGCAAAAGTTTGGAGAAAATCCGTTAAAGAATAACGGAGTTATGGACTTTTGAAGTTTTGATTTTGTGACGTCACATGCGAGCAGCTCCTCCATTATGTAATGTGATAAATATTCCATAAAATACAGTTTTCTCAGAAAATTTAGAATATTTTCGTCTGTGCATTTGATATATTGTCAGAAATGCTATTCAATACTAGATTCTGAAAAGAAACAATATTAATTTATCGTGGAACGTAAAAAAAATGTGAATATATGGAATATTTATTACATGACCAATGGGCAGCTGCTCGCATGTGACGTCACGAATCCAAAACTTTAAATACTCATAACTCTTTTATTATTTGACCGATTTTCATCAAACCTTCACCAATATTTTTCTTTATTTTTTCTGCATTTTTTAAACTCAAGTAATCTTCAGGGTGAACTTTCCCTTTAACTCCATTCCCATGTAGAAAATCTACAACTGTCACGCTTCTACTCAGATCATGATGAACCTTTTGGAAACTTTTTCTTCTTTTTGCAACAAATCAAGCATCACAATCAGTTTGATTTTGTTTTCTTCTTTTCTGGTAGGGCTCAGATTTTCTTCGATTCCATGACTGTCAGAGTTATTATATTAATTATGTTAGGTACATGATATTTCTATTTTAAGACTCTGCTGCCTCAAAAGAAAGATGTGAAGAAGCCTGACATGCAGTTTGATAACACAAACTCACCAGCCAATCATCTGCTGGATCCACTGCTACACAACTGATCCATTTATCTCTTGGGTTATTGATGCATTCCTGCAAAATATTTATGAAAAAATACATTCAAGTTTTGCTTATATGTAGAAGTTAATCACTACAGATCCCAAAACGAGAGAGAAAAAGAGACGGAGAGAAAGAGAGATTAAATACAACAATCTTTGCCATGGTAGATAATAATGCAAATATGACATACCAGTTGAATTGAAATTGAAATTGCAATAGTATTTATTAATATCCACATGGCAGCCCAAGGGTTGAATTACATGGAATGTACAGAGTAAAAAAACATGGAAATAATATCTGATACAATATACAAAATAATTATCATAACCAGTATTATAGTCTTGCTCATATGCAGTAATTACAACTAGTTTTACGTGATAAAACTGGTTTGGCCATTACTTAAACAATTATTGTTGCCCTATTGATAACAAGGAGAATATTTGAGTCTTTTCAATACCGTATATTGCACAATAATCAAAATTCAAACTGAGCTTTACAAGGATAGACAGTGGAATATATCACACATCACACTATATCACACTGATCTAATCAATACTCGAACAATTTCTGCAGTTTCATTGATAGCAATGGTATCGAGTAACACGTAGTCATCGTGAACAACAACTAAATTTCAATCATATCTTGTATAATTATAAGACAGTGGACTATATCACATGTAATCCTGTCAATTCCATTGTATGATTGTAGAACCTTTTCAATTGAAAGTCCTCAAAAGGAGACCAGCCATTATACTATTCATTCCACTTTAAGAAAAAAGATCTGTCAAAAAAACCAAAAAAAAAAAACAGACAATGATGCAGAGAAAAGAAAGGAAGACACAGATCCAACTCACCTCATGTTTGCTTGGTTCTAATATGGCTACAGGTTCTCCTGATGTCCTCGTATCTGATGAAAATAAAGGAATATTTCAAAATTAACTTCTCCCTTGAGCTGAATTTGATAGATAGCATTTTGGTACAAATCCTTAACTCCTCTGGTGCCAATGGCTTGGCTTTGATTGCATGTCAAAGTTTGTTTTCCAATCAAATACTGATTGTCAGAAAACTCAAATCCTAACTAAGTGGGTAGAATTTGTCCACTGATTTATGAAGCACCAAGTCAACCTCTTCATCTTTCTATCCTCTGTTTTCATCTTCTATATTTTCTCTTCTCAATGAACAATTCATGACTATGATCACTGTTAGTCCGGTTTCTCTCTTTATGCATGCAGTAGGTTCACTGATTGATATTTTATTCAACCTTCATGTTATCTATTTTTAAAAGTTTTTCATGAATATTTTAATCTGAAATGTTGTATTGTGCAAAAACTTTACATACATACATACACTTTTTATTGGAACTCTTTTATTATAGTGCATTTAATTAATTCATGCATTAGCATCTATACTTATTTTCCAATGGCTACAATAAGTATTCAAGTATTTAATCATGTTGTGATGAATTTGGCTTTCAGAATCGTTTGTTATACCAATGCTGTTTATCTGTTGGAATCATAAACTCCATTTCATCTTTCATGACCCAAGGTTAAGGTAGTTTGATTTGTGTTCTGCACTTTAAGCCGAGTCTTCTCTATATTTCAATTCTTCATTCTTCCCTATATTTCTTCTCTTTGCTGTTTATGTGCTTCTCACAAACCACCTGTTACTCTGATCTTGGATTTATTCAATTAAATATAAGCTCTTGATTCAGTATGTGCAGGTCATGCTTTTAATTTCTTTTATACAAAAGAACTTATAATTCCTTTTCGGATTGCAATATTCTATGTAAATATCCTTTTAATACAACTGAAATTTTACAGTGAATTTATGATAATTCCCTTGGTTGTACAATGACATAATTTGCATATTGTTAAACTAACGCTTATAACTCACTTATTGTTTCTGAAACCATAATTCTTACTACGATTTTACTCATCTCCATGCTACAAGAAACTTTGTTAATTAAATTTCATCTTTCAAATGTGTTTCCTGGCTACAATATTATTTCCTTTGTTACTTTTGTTTCTTGATGTTTTCATTATGATGTGATTAATTTTGTACAAACTTTGTCAAAACAAACATTATCAGCTTTTTAGCTGCAAGTCTTGTTTTATAATGAACCATTACAATTCAATTCAATTCAATTCAATCTAATAAGAATGATCATAATTCTGAAACTAAATAAATGAAAAAAAAAAGTCATCATGATATTTATTTGCTTTGACTCACCCCATATCCTGACTGTGCCATCTTCTGAGCCTGATGCAACCTGTGCTGATGTATTAAACAATGCTACAGCATGGATGTAGTCTGTGTGATCTGTATAGGAATGCTGCACACAGATAAAAGTTGAAAATAACAGTTGAAAATGGATTGTACAAGACAGATGGGCAGAATTACATTCTAAATGCTCAGTCTAACACTTTTGTGCTGATGTGTTAAACAATGCTGCATCATGGATGTAATCACTGTGATTTGTAAAGGAATGCTGCACACAAATAATAAGAGCCTATATCTAGGATTTATATAAAACTGTCATACAGTCACTTTACAATTAAAAACAAATACAAGGCAAACACCAGGCACTGTCTCGCCTGCATTTCACTATGTGAATGAGAATGTGAACTTTGGTCTGGCAGCTTTATTATCCTAAGCAATAATGATGATGTTATATATGTGCAAAAAAATCAAACCTGTCTGTACAGGACACCTAAGGGAAAATGGTAAATATGGAGTGTTTGGAGAGATGGGCATTTCCAAGCCAATGTAAACCAAATGGACATTAAACAACCTAGCATAAACCACCACATTTACTCACCTTGCATGTACCTGACTCTAAGTCCCACACATGTAGTTCACTGTCACCTCCACCTGAATACAAAGTGTTATCCTGTTCAGAAAAATCTTAGATTAATTAATACATGTATTATCAAAATGACATTCCAAATTTTTGCGCAAGTACAATGTTACATTGAAATATAAATGTTCATATGTATATCATAGTTATGCATTTTTAACAATTTCTTCGAAAACCTAAATTTTTTCAATTAAATAATTTTCATAGCTAAAAACCAATGTATTGTGGAAAAAAGTAGATAATACTTTTTAAAGGCCCTGCGTAGAAATAAACATGTATGTTTAATTTATTATAACATTTAGACAGCATAAAGGAGACATGTTCACACATCAATAAGCTGATATAGAGTAGGAATGTTTATCTTAATAGACTTGCTATGAACCCTTATCTGAAAAGAAAAAAAAAAGTAGTATCATTATAGTTGGTTTAGAAACTGATCATTTATTCAATTGGACCCAGAATGAAAACACACCACTCCATAACGATTCCAACAATTTGATGAGTTGCTGTCAAGAGTATTAAAAGTGTGAAGAGAAGATGTACGAGCACTGTGATCTGTGATATACTGGTGAAGACCCTTTCACACAAGAGGTAGGTACTGGGTCAGATCCTTGTTCAGTGCTATACCCTTGGACAAATTGATTTACCCACATATGTCCCTCTCAACCTGGATATATTTAATGGGTACCTGGCAATGCGGAAGGAATAATAACTGCAGGGTGCTTGGGAAGAGCAGCATTAATACCGATGAGGCTAACCTGGTTAAATAAGACCATTTTCATAGTATTATTGCTAAATGTCTATATGATCTTACCTGACGGCTATAAGCAAGTCCGTTTGTTTCCACAGCTCCAAAGTTTGCTGAGTGAGGCACAGAGAGTGACCATGCTACCCTTGGTGCCTGTAAAAAGATGACAATCATACCTTACATTTCAATCAAGATTCAAAATAAGCTCTTAGAATTGTACCTTGCCTCCTCTTAAAAACCAGAATAAAAATAATACCTGAATTAGAGACAAAGAAAAAGCTCAATTATAAAAACCATCAAGAACACTTTTAGTGATGGCTTGAAAAAAGAGTGCCAGAAATTTTCTCTTCCTTAAATTAGTTCATTATGAGAGTTTGTCATACTTTAATTACATAAGAGACACCACCCCAAATCCAGAACATAAATTCTATGAAAGCACATTTAGACCTAAATACTGACCCTAACTAATTTTTTTTTAGAAAGAACAAAAAACGGCTGAGTGAATATTTCATAATAATACAGGCACTGGAAGATGGACTGAACGTGGGTAATATTGAAACTCTGACCTTCTGTTGAATATCCTTCCACTTCCAAGCTTTAATATCTCCACTTCCTCCACTGTAAACAGAGAGAGAGAGAGACAGGGAAGGGATTAAAGGAGAATTAACCCCAGAATATAAATGTACTTATGTTCAAAGGTGTAATATATTTCTAATCATTGGTCTGTACCACTTTAGAAATAAAATATCAGAAAAGGGTTTAAATCAAGACATTCTGGCACAAGGTATCATCTGCTAACACTTTACAAGGGGGCTGCCATTTTCTTGATGATATGGAGTTGTGCATGAACCAGTGGAAACCGTTCCGGTCAGGAAGATATAATTTTTAATCCTAGAGCTAAATTGCTTCTCTTCATTACAAAAAATCCCCATATATGATGGAAAATACATAACAGGTGTATACATATATTCTAAAATTTGAAATTTATAGATTTCTTTTTAAATTCTCTGGTTTTGCTAAATAGAAATTGATTTCTTGGGCTTGCCTGGCAGAGCAGAATATAATTTATACAACGCGCATTCTGACTATTGAAGTCCATTATCTCAAAGCAGATGAATGCATAGTTTGTCACTATTGACGCTCAGGAAAGCTATCATCCATAAATTTGAATTAATTTGCTCCGTCGCGTACATCACAGTATCAAGAAAATAGATTTACATTTAGTAAAATAGTAAACTAATTTTCAAAGAAATATAAAACACATTTTCGTTTTTAGAATATATGTATATATCTCATAAATATTATAAACCTCAAATGGGATTTTGTATCAGGAAGAAAGACAATTTTGCATTCTGATTAAAAATATCTTTATGTACATATTAAGAAAATGGCAGCCCCAGGTATCGCTAGCAGACGATGAATTTTGCTGAGAAAATCTTGATTTATACCCATCTCGTATATTTTAATCCAAATCTACGTAGGACAACAAGAAGGAATAGATTACATCTTTGAATATAAGCACATTTGTATTTTGAGGTTAATTCTCCTTTAAAGATGGACTGTGAAAACATAATCTTACTACCAACTTTCTGTGGTACATTATAATGACAGCATCCATATTGTAAAAGCAGACTTATATAAGATGAAAAAAGGGGAGAGAGAGAAGAAAGGTGGTGGGTAGACGATGAGAAAACACAAGAAAAGAGAAAAAGACAGAGAGAAATAGGGCACTCGCTGAACCCAAGTCCTAATTGGGTTTTGTACGTCAGGTTATACATGTTTGTTATCCTTTATGTTTTCTTTATACTTCTTAACGGTTAACCTAACCAATACCACATACAGTTGGGGTTTTTTTAATGTTGATTTTACACATTCTAGCTGTACACAAATTATATTTTGAGGTGATTGGTACAATTCAATGTTCTCATTATCATAGGCGGAGTAGAGCAACCATGGCCCAGTTCCCATAACCAATGTGTTAAAACATGTTTCTTACTCAATAATTTGGCCAATTAGTACCTCGCAGTTCTTACCATATCAAAAAGTTTTCTGTTGATAGCAGAGCAAATATAGCACCATCAAAGGCTGCAGAAAAAAACAGATGAGAGAGAAAAAAATGGGGGAATGAATCATACACTAAAGACTAACTGAATATGTCAAGAAAAAAGATATAATTATGTGGTATTTACATTTACTCCTACCACGTTATATCTCTGACAAAAATATAGTGTCTAATCCAAACATTTTGGTATCTACACATTTCTGAAGCATTTCTATATAAGCTCAAAATCTCAATTTCAAAAAGACATCTGCAACAGTGACTCAGAATCTCTGATAGCATTTCAACAAGAGATATATATATATATATACACCCAAAACTGGTGTAATAGGGAGACACTGTCTTTTTTCTTTGTACTTGTGTCTCCTGTATGCACCTCGCGCTATTATGACGGAATAAACCGCATTGTCGTGTCTCCAAAAAGCGGTATCCAGTGAAATATATATATATATATATATATATATTTATATATATATATATATACATACATATACATACATATATATATATATATATATATATATATATATATATATACATAATTCCTACTGAAGGCGATTTTTTTTTGGCGAAATATTCAACAGAAGGGGGAAGCCGACGTTAAGTCGAATTTTTCGATTCGCCTTAACGTTTTCGGCACTGTTTTTTCCCATTTCCGTAGGGGTAGGAGGCATTCTATCGATATAAACATAGAAGGCGCCAAATTACTTATATTACTACAGAGTTTTGTTTGAGTAGGGAGAACTCATTTTCGTATAATATAACGTGGAAAATCTATATATGTATAACTCTTGGGGATCTAACGTCCTGAGGTTGGACTTAGGGCGATGTCTGTTTTTCTTGATTATATCAATAGTTTGGGGATTTACTAAAAATACCTTATTGCACACAAAGGTAGTTATTATACCATTCTTTTTGCCATAAATGCAAATTGAATCAAATTAATTCTAAACATATACTAACATTTTGAATCCATTAATTCTCTGTAACGTCATTTCGCGCTGATATACGTATATACAATAAAGAATAATAAAATTTGCCTTTTAGTTGAATCTAGGTATATATATATATATATATATATATATATGTATATATATATATATATATATATATATATATATATATATCATGTTTTTATTTGTCCATGAAGTGCTCAGACATAAACAAAGATTTAAAGATAAGGTGCTAGACCTCACATAGAATTACCTTTGAATGTGAAGATGGGTTTTCTGCTGTTCTGATTTGCATCTGATGCAAGCGCATTTCGCATACTACACCAACACAAAAACAGAAAGAATATCAGTCCATCAAACACAGGTCATGTATAGTAAATGATATTAAAAATGACAAAGTTACAGTATACCAGTAAAATCAATTTTTTATAAACTGAATTTACAGAAGTAAACTTATTAAGTAATGAGTATTAAAGTGAATTTATCATATTATGGAGAGAAAAGTAGCCTACCTGAAAACTGCAATTGTTCCATAGTTGTTGCCAGCTAGAAGGTACTTGCCATCTGGTGATATGCACTGAGCAAACACCGACATGTGAAGCTGCTTCTTCTCCTTTAGAATTTCTTCCTATGGAGAGCAACATATGATCAGAATTGAAAACATTCTCAGGCTATAGGTGAGATAGAAAAAGTTCTTCACACTTATAACCATTAAAACAGATACAATTCGATCAGCTTACATTGAAAAAAAAATGTGATTATCAAATAACCTGTGCTACTGAAAGTACTGATTATTACTTGTATAATGTATTATATAACATAGACCTTAAGTGATCTTTTAAGACTCACAACAGTCAGCAGTGGACAATCTCTTTATTATATGTTCATGAATTGGTGTACATGTAGCATTTTTCTCACCATAGGTTCGATTAAAACATTTATACCCACAAGCCACCTGTTGTGTGTCCGTACAGGTTCGTTAACAGGAGAGATAATTTCTAACCATAATTTGAACAATTCTGCACACAATATTTCATGAATCTTTGAAAACTTAAGTAGGACAGTAATTAAGAAAACAAATATTCATGGTGGTAAGAGCTATTTAGAATCTAGAGCATTTTTTTGTTGTTTTGTTTTAATGCAACAGCAAACATGACAGCCTTTTTTCTGATAGCTTTGCCATCGGAAGTTAACCCTTTCAGGACAGGAATTATTTAAGGGCTAAATTGATCACATTTCGTTCTTCAAATTGGCAACAATAATATTTTTCTTTTAGTGCTACATGGTTCCAACAAAATGCAATGTCTTTGAAAACAATATAGATTATTAAAAACTTAGTCGAAAAGTTGAAAAAATTGCCAATTTTGATAAAAAATAGTGATTTTGAACCTCTCAATGTGTTGCCAATTTAAGGATTATGAAGCTTATTCTCCTTTTTGAAATTCCTGGCATCAAATGCAATATGGTCATGCAACAAAAATGGACACAATGTGTGTAGAAATTTTTGCTTTTTCTACTCCTGCATCTGGTATATTTTTTAGAGCTCTGAATCAAAAGTTATTGAGCCAAACCACAAAATGTGGTCAATTGTCTTGAAAGGGTTAAGAGACTTACTTAATCCATTTTAACCCATAGCAGTTCAGAGTTTTCTCATGGTCAAACTTAATCAGTTTTCCCTCCTCAAATAGGCAACAATTATTTTTAATTTTTACTCCTACATAGTTTGAAAAAAATACAAATGTTTATTAAATGAACCAGTGTGAACGAAAATTGCAAAATTTAACAGAAAAATTGTCAATTTATTCTCGAAAATTGTGATAATATATTTTACATCACATTGCCAATTTAAAGACTTTAATGATTAGTTACAATTAAATTGCTGTTATTCATGAATAGCACAACATAATGCATTGGAAATAGAGTCAAAATTTTCTGTGATTTTTGCTCCTTCTGCTCATGTATAATTATGTAATTCCTAGCATTCTGGATCAAACGATAATGCAAAAACGTCACTAAAAGGAGACACTGTTCTGCTATGGTTAAACATACCCAGCAAAAGTTATGAATTTATCATTTTCCTAGATTATACTTCGCATTGGCCACTGCTTATCAGTAGGCTTGTATTTCTTTCATATATTTTTATTTCACTTTCAAATGATGGGATTAATTTTACAAGTTGTGGTTAAACTATTTTTATCCCACCATATTTTGATAAAGGCATAGTTACTAGTATCAGCCTATTGTTTCATTTCTATTTGGTTTTCTTTATTTTCATGAATTTGAAAAAAAATTCCTTTCATATTGAAATGACCTCAAAGTGTTTTGTTTTTCGTATTTTTTTCCATTAGAATGTGGAAAGTGTCCCTTTTTGCCAACCATAATCTACCCAATAAATGACACTGATGCCTGATGGCGCACATTGACTAAAAGTGATATGACAGGGTTGGAGGCGTCATAAGTCCTTGTCCATGTTGTCTCGCTGTTGTCTTTGATCTTAGCTATGACGGCTTCGGGAAACATGTAGCGGACAACTAGTGAACTAATGCTAACACTGACTTAGGTCTTAGTCAACAATGGTCAAGAATTTAGACATATGACGGTTTCGAGAAACAGGGGGTCGTTTCATCAAACCGTCATAACGACAAGATCAGCGACATCTCGACGCTGTCGCTCAACTTGTCCGCTAACTGTTTCACAAAGCCGTATTTGCGAAGATCAGCGACAACTTCCCTGACAAGTGACTTGTCGGTACTCCAAACCTGTCATATCTTTTTAGAACGCCATCACAAGCCAGCTTTTAGTTAGTCTATGGGCTGCGAAAAAAATGAAAAATGTAAGTTAAGAGAAAATTATTTCCTGATCTCCAAGCACATTTCTTTATCATTCTTTTTATCAAATAGTTTTACTTATGTTTTTATTATAATATTTTACAGACGGACAATATGTTCTTATGACCTCTTGACCCTCTAACAAGTAAATGAAATTAATATTTAGAATACCCACATCGGTCTACCATAGAAAAGGCGTCTAAAACGGAACAGTCTGTATATACAGACCAATTTAAACGACGACAATTTATCATGTATGTATTTTCCCTATATTTTTCCCTTTTCACGCAATCCTTTGATATAAATAATATTAAATGTATTTGTTATAACTGAATATTCAGATTTGGGTCATAAAATATCTGAATTCAATCATTTTCTCTAAAGTTTCCACGATTTGGGTCTTCTTTCCATAATTAGTCAATTACGGTATCCTCTTATTTACAAATCTAGATTCGTACATCGCAAAAGCATCCTCGAGTTTTCTCAATTTTATAAATTCTAAGATGCCATAAGTAACACATCTTTTCATGAAAACGGGATGTTTGTATCATCAGTATTAATTTTCGCTGCCATTTTTGACATTTTGGAACAGTTTTGGGGAAAACTGAGCCTCTAAGTCTGTTTGGGTAATTGACGATAAATCCAATGGACTGTGATATAGACTATGTTTTTTAGCCGATAAGTATCGATATCATTGAGTTGTCGTTTATCATGTCTTCGTGAAACAGTTTGTCAAGTCCATGACATTTCCGTAGATCGCCGACAAAGTTATGACTGTCATGGAGTTGATTTGATGAAACGACCCCCAGGCCTCTGCACTCTGTCTCTAGCTTACAATCCAACCACGGATCTCCATTTCGCGAGCCCACGTGCAGCGCGACAACTGTGTTACTGTTTGTTGATCTCAGCCGCTGCTTCCCTTTGGCTTTGGCTTTGCACGCTCGCCGGTAATACTAGAGTAGGCCTACCTACATGACCTACTTAGAGAGTAGACCGATGGGATCTGTCTCTTCCTCGGAGAACTTCTCTTTTTCATTACTGACGTTTGTTGGTCAGTTCTCCTCCTTAGAGGAACTGACCAACAAACGTCAGTAATGAAAAAGAGAAGTTCTCCGAGGAAGAGACAGATCCCATCGGTCTACTTAGAGAGTAGCGACAACTCATGATTTGAACGCCATTTTGTTTCCTCTTCTATGCAACATTTCTATTCAATTCCGATGAGCACCTGGGTGTTCTCAATAGAAAGAATTCAAACGCCATTTTGTTTCCTGAAAAGTCAGACGTCTATGTCGCTACTCTCTATATAAAGGTACTCTAGCCGGTAACTCCAAGGAGCCCCCGACGAAGGCGGCGGATCTCCTTTCGTCGGCGGATCTCCGGAGAGTACGGTAGCTCTGTTCACGGTTGAGTTACCCAACGGCGGCCATAGGCCGACTGCCAACGAAATTAGACCAATCCACCACCCATGACCCGCCTAATATCAAATTTTCAATAAATAGGGAATTTCAGGAGAAATCTAGGAATAAAGTGTATTCGGAAAACATGATATTACCTCATACGACATGGCCATTTCTGTGATTTTTTTTTTCAGGTGAGTCTCGGCTAGCTGCGCTCTCGATCGCTTCCCCGAATTTTGTCGGTATCTTCAAAAGAGACAATATAAAAGGAAAAAAATATCTTGTTTCCTGTTTGGCACGCGCACTGGGCCCTCTTGCATAAAAAGTTGCGATTAAACGCAACTCAAAAAATTAGACGCAACTCGATTTTCAACCAATCAGGATCGCGTATTTGGGACTTGCGTTTAATTTTTTGAGTTGCGTTTAATCGCAACTTTTTATACAAGAGGGCCTTGGTCGGATAAGTTCAAGTTTCAAGTTCAAGTTTATTTATCGTTCTTCAGAATACATCAGATACATATGACCAATAAGAATAATACATGTATGAGAAATAGCTATACAGTAACAATGATTTAACAACATAACAGGAAGAGAGTATGTATAACTACTACTATAACATGAAGAAAGACGAGAGACCTATAGGAAAGCATAGCTTGTGAAAATGTCCCTCTCAAGGCGATTGCAAGATAATTAATTTTCAAATTAACATGGCTAACGACTAATTCTTCCAAAAAGTATTCTACATTTTAAATGTTATAAATGCATTGCTGCATTACATATGCGTATGATATCTAAAAAAAAGTAAAAAAGTTATATATACAAAAGGGGAAAGATGATTACATGACAAGATACATTTGAGAAAGGAAAAAAGAAGAGAGAAAAGAAAGATCATTGGGACAGAACACACGTTCACAAGACAAAAACAAACTGGAAAGTAGTTGACTATGTACAGCAGCACATAGAAAATTAAAACCATTAACCTATATACCATTCTTCTGTTTTATCATGGATTTTTCATTTAAAACAAAATGCATGTAAAAATTCTACTATCAAGCCCCAAAAGGTATTCAGTGATCAACACTATAGTCACCTAGAAGAATCAACTTTACGGGTAAACTGGCAGCCAGTATTATACTGGAATCAAGCGAGTTCCAGAACTTTGGCCCAGTGCACACCAGAGTATTGAGAATAAATTGAGTTCTCGAACGAGGTAATGAAAATCTGATGCCTGTCTTGTTGAATAGTTATGTACCTGATTATTTTTCACAAATATCTTTGTCAAAGCTAATGGCATAGTTCCTTCATTAAGACTGTACATGAAAGAGCCCAACTGCAGATTATAAACATCCTCTACCTTCAAAATTTTATGTTTCGACAATATTCCGTGGTTAACAGTGTCAAAAGCTTTGGAATAATCCAAAAATACACCAACAGTATATGTTCATGATTATCTCGAGCATGAGAAATCTTATCCACAAAGTGCAGTATAGCATGAGTAATTGTATGTTTTCCACGGAAACCAAATTGAAAATTTGAAAAAAAGTTTCATTCTCTCGAAGAATTTCACTGTCCGACCATAAATCAGTTTTTCAAGAATCTTTGAGAAGGCTGTTAGAAGGGTATTGGGCGGTAATTAGTCAATAGTTGGGGGTCACCTTTTTTAAAAACAGGTACGACTTTAGCGATCTTCATATTCATGGGTACAATACCTTGCGAAATTGATAAATTATAGATATGACTGAGGGGTTGAACTATTCCCGAAATAACATTTTTGAGCAAATCATTAGTTATGTTGTCATGACCTGGACTTTTCTTCTTCTTCAAAGACCCAACTACAGTAAGAATTTCTTCAACATTTGTTGGGAATAAAAATAAACTGTCTTGAACAGGTTCTTTTTTTATTGCACTCTGGAATGGCTTAACTTCAATTAACTTTAATTCAAGAATAAAGGCGTATATATATAAAGGCGATGTGAAAATGAAAAAACTGGCGTGCGCCTGTAATCCAACTAACAGTGGAAGTTAATAAACTGATTCAGCGGACCCAGGTTCGAAACTGAGTCACGCCTTTCGGATGGTGACGTTAAAAGGTTGTATAAGGACTATGATATTCTATTTCAGACCTTCCACATAAACAAGCAATTGTTTGTAGTTCCTGAGATGAAATAGGGGCCTGTACTTTTATAGTCATGATACTAGTAGTAGTATTATTCGGCAAGAGAAGAAAGGGAATAAGAGGGAAACATGAAGAAGATGAATTATGAAACAAAAAAATGAATTATTTTAACAGACATAGAAAAGAAGAACCATCATGACTTTATAAATGATAATATTGGAAAAACGAGTACGAGAATGAGAAAGGGACCTCTTATAGAAGAGTACGAAGCTGAATAAACTAATGAATGACAAAAGCTCCTTTCAAGAAGTTATTCTTTAAGATGCCCCTCCAACTACACGGCCCAAGGACAGATTATAAAAGAAATTCTTTTGCATAAGGAGTCAGTTTGTTTAATGCACTCCCTGGTAATGTTCACTTGCGTAATCCCTTTACGAGTTTAAAAAACTATACAAAGCTTTAAATCTTCACTCAGTGGAATGATATCATTACTATTCAAATATAATACCATTAATTCACTATCCATTTTTGTAATTTACCATGTTACCTAATTGTTATATATTTTGTATTTTCATGTAAAATGATTTGTTAAACTGCAGGGCGCCTTTGGAAAGTTTTGCATAACTGAACCGGCCAACCATGTAGTATAAAATAAAGAAGACAAAATAAATAAATAAAGATAAATTACGTAAAAATCATCATTATACAAACTATGGTAATAAATCATAATGTGTATTAACACACCTCCATAATAATCGGGACCACTACAGTGTTTTTGATAGGTGGCAAGTACGTAACTTGTCACCCCCCCCCCCCCCCCCCCCGATAGGATATAGAAAATCTCAACGTTTCTAGTTTGACGCTTTTCAATTTATTTACATGGGTAATTCAAAGTCTATAAGCCTAAAAGTAAGTACTACCCATTTCTCTCTTCAATTAGAACAGACAGCTGATATCGTCATCAATTCTGAATATTGTGACTTTCCGTTTCGGGGGCGATCAAGCGAGTTGATTTACCATTTAGAATTGAAAATTTTTTCATTCTAGAGCACTTCAGATCCTCAATAGTGTGATGAAGCCTTAAGTTATATTTAAACATTTCCCCTCATTTTTTCCCCAAATTTCCCGAGGACTTAAGTCCATCCCCGAATTAAACTCCTGTCAGTATAGTTATATTTCACAGAATTATTTCACAGAATTATTGCACAGGCCTTCATTCAGGTTGAAAAGAAATTTCATGATAATGTTTGAACCTATTGACTATTGTGAAGGGCTCTGGTTTAAGTAGGCCTTAAAGTGGAAACTTTCCCTCCGATAATAATATTAAGACAATTCTGCAGTCTGTTAAATGATCGTATTTGCTGTATAGAAACACTTGACTAAAATTTGCACAAAACTGTTTCAAGCACCATATCCTAATTTTGTTCTTATTAGTTTTACGACATTTCCAACCCAAATTCTAGGCTTTTTTAGACAAATCAAACGTCAGGATCACATTTTTAGAAATAATTGTCTACTCTACATAACGTAGGCCTAGCAGCAAGTCAATAAGCGCATTTCGTCTATATCTCTCTAAAACTTCTCGTCCATTAAGGATTCGTCCTATAAATACTCGGGGGAAAATACTAGAACCTCACGGCCGTAACTGGAAGTACCGAATTTCTCATTGAATTGATCGGGGCCGTGGTATAGACTCCAATCTGGTATAATAGGGTCCGATTTTTGTTTTTACAGGTGATTTATTGTTTGTTGAACTGTATAGGAATTCTATTACAATTTAGCCCAAAAATTTCCTAAAAATTGCGTTTTTGAAAGTGCTTCCATATTATATATTGTTCAGAATGGAATTCTTAACACATGTGCCAAATTTGGTGCTTTTAGACAAAAGTGCACAATTTTCAAGCTATGCCGCCTTACTATTGGGCTATTTTTTAAACGTATTACAGTACTAGGCGCGATATGAAAAAGCCAAATGAAACGTCTTTAAAAATTTCGTCAATATTTTTGAAATCTTAAAGATATTAGATAGTTTTGGGAAGCCCTCAAAAACTTTTCGTGAGATTTCTTTGATTTTACTTAATAAATAGCAGGGTACTAACATAACTAAGATGCTGTGAAGTTTTTTCCTCCTCAAGTGAAATATTTATCGAATTAGAGGTGAAAAGAATAAAAATCCCTGGCCCCAAAAAGAGGGGATGTAAACTCGAACAACGGCCACACTACTCACACGAGGATTGCTGTGTGTTATAGAATACGCTACACATAGTGCGGAGCGCTGGGTTTACTGTGTGGGGAACCTTCGAATTCGGGTGGATATGGTCTCAGCGTGAGGCAGTGAAAAGCCGTTACTAAGCGTTTCTTGCAGATATTTACACTAAAATTTGTTCGAAATCGTGAATGGAATGTTAAATAATCTCGTACATGTGCCTTATGATAAAGGGAGAATAGTATGTGACTATGTTAGTTAAGTTTCTTGCCAGTATGATTTTTGCTACCGAGACTGTCTATGAGCTTTAACTGTCTGATAATATCATCTCAAAGATTAGACATTAAGTTTTCTCATGATATGTGCCCCGTACATGGGCAAGCCTTGTTGTCTAGAATTTACTGTTTTAATTTATATTTAGGCCTTTGGTCACATGATTTTCAAATAACCCAGCTTCGAACTTATACAGTCAAAGGCATAATGAGCATGAGCGCGAAATATATAGAGTGATTTGATTAAAAATAATAATAATTATAATAAAAAATTTAAAAAAACTATGCCTCATCGGACTCTCGTTCATCAGAGGTAAAAATGTCCGCGGTAAAACCGGTGAGGTAAAATGCAGGTATAGAATATCAGAGGTAAAAGTGCCATGCAGAGGATGAGTACCAGAGGTTAAAAAATATAAGTAGAATGCCTAAAATTGACGGAGGAAAACAAAAAAATATGTCAAAGGAAAAAAAATCAATCTAATTAAGATTCCGGAGATAACTAGTCTACATGAAAGTGACACATTACGGTTAAATTTGATTTTCCATAACATTGAAAACAAGATGACTGCACTCATTAATATCTTCGCCATCATTACCATCATCATCGTAATCATTATCACCCAAATATCATCATCATCGTAATCATTATCACCCCAATATCATCATCATTGTAATCATTATCACCCAAATATCATCATCATCGTAATCATTATCACCCCAATATCATCATCATTGTAATCATTATCACCCAAATATCATCATCATCGTAATCATTATCACCCCAATATCATCATCATTGTAATCATTATCACCCAAATATCATCATCATCGTAATCATTATCACCCCAATATCATCATCATTGTAATCATTATCACCCAAATATCATCATCATCGTAATCATTATCACCCCAATATCATCATCATTGTAATCATTATCACCCCAATATCATCATCATTGTAATCATTATCACCCCAATATCATCATCATTGTAATCATTATCACCCCAATATCATCATCATTGTAATCATTATCACCCCAATATCATCATCATTGTAATCATTATCACCCCAATATCATCATCATTGTAATCATTATCACCCCAATATCATCATCATTGTAATCATTATCACCCCAATATCATCATCATTGTAATCATTATCACCCCAATATCATCATCATTGTAATCATTATCACCCCAATATCATCATCATTGTAATCATTATCACCCCAATATCATCATCATTGTAATCATTATCACCCCAATATCATCATCATTGTAATCATTATCACCCCAATATCATCATCATTGTAATCATTATCACCCCAATATCATCATCATTGTAATCATTATCACCCCAATATCATCATCATTGTAATCATTATCACCCCAATATCATCATCATTGTAATCATTATCACCCCAATATCATCATCATTGTAATCATTATCACCCCAATATCATCATCATTGTAATCATTATCACCCCAATATCATCATCATTGTAATCATTATCACCCCAATATCATCATCATTGTAATCATTATCACCCCAATATCATCATCATTGTAATCATTATCACCCCAATATCATCATCATTGTAATCATTATCACCCCAATATCATCATCATTGTAATCATTTTCACCCCCTTTATTATATGATCATCGCAATCATTTCACCCCAAATTACCATCGCAGTAATCATTATCACCCCATGCATTTTTACCATCATCGTCGTAATCATTATCAGCGGCGGATCCAGGATTTTGTAAAAGAGGGGGCACAGAGCCGGAAAAGTACACAACTAAAGGGAAAATTCTTTTTCATTGTGTACTTAAGGTATGCCAGTTGGGTTTCAAAAGTGGGGGGGGGGGGGGGGGGGAATATCACTATCACTACTGCAAATATTTTCACCCCTGGTATCGTCATCATCGCCCAAATCAGCAACTTTATACTATCAAAATAATCACTCCACTCATTAATATTAACGCCATCGTTGCAATTATCGTAATCACTATCAACCCATTATCACAATACTTATCATCCAACTATTATAGCATCGCCGTTTTTTTCACCCGTATACATGCAATATTTAACCAGTAACAAAAATAGCAACTATTTTTTTTTCAGTTCATGGTTATATGGTAAGGAGAAGGTATATATATCAGTACAGTGATTTGGGGGGGGGCATAAAATCATCTTACCTCGAGCCTTTAGTATAGGTCCTCCATCATCAAAATACATGTATTCTCATTACAAGTGAAAACTAGATCTAATTAACTTCTCTCAGTGCAACTCTCAAAACTCCACATGTTTAACGTCTTGCCTGTATACATGAGTGAATGTAGATGGGGGCGGTGGGGCGGTCGCCCCCCCCCCCAAAAAAAAAAAACCAACTTAAAAAAAAAAAAAAAAGCGAGAGCGAAAAAGCGGGGGGAAGTGAGAGAAAAATAAAGTCTTAAAAGGTGCTACGAGCCGTTATCTTTCTCTCTAAATTTACTAAAACGTCAATGTTTTCGCGGGAAAGGGGAAACTCCCCCTTCTTCCACCCATCCCTATTACATACAGTGCAGTATTGCCTCCAAATAACTGAAAAGCAGTCAGGGCGTCGAACTTTCTTTCCGCCTAAAAAAAAAAAGGTGCTACGAGCCGTTATATTCCTCTTATATTTGCTAAAACTTCAAAGCTTTCGCGCTTCGCGCGGGAAGAGCGAACCATTTCCCCTCCCTGCCCCCCCCCCCCCCCCCCCGTTACATACCATGCAGTATTGCGTCCAAATAATTGAAAAGCAGTCAAGGCGTCGAACTAACTTTCCGCCTAAAAATAAGTGCTACGAGCCGTTATATTTCTCTCAAATTTGCTAAAACTTCAAAGCTTTCGCGCTTCGCGCGGAAGGGGGGGGGGGAACTCCCCTTCCCTGCGCCAACCCCTGTTACATACAGTACGTGCAGGATTGCGTCCAAATAACTGAACAGCAATAAGGGCGTCGAACTAACTTTCCGCCTAAAATAAGTGCTACAAGCCATTATCTTTCTCTCAAATTTCTTCAAACGTCAGAGCTTTCGCGCTTCGCACGGGAGGGGGGGAGAACCCCTCCCTGCACGCACCTCCACCTCCCCCTCCCCGCATCGTGTGCTCACAACCGCCCCCTAAAATTAAATTCTAGCTACACAGTTGACCCCACCCTAGATAACTCGACCGGGTCGAGCTGTCATGAGTAGGTGGTAGTATTATCCTGGTCGGGCTGGGCTGTCTGGACCCTATCATGGATAGGTTTCTTTTTAAATACAGTTTCGCGACACTGTCAAAACTTGCCAAGTAATTTGTTAAAATTATTTGCATGGTAGATCATAAGTAATAACTAATAACCGCATGTATACTAACCCATTCACATGTATTATGTAAACTATGATTTCACATATAGTTCTTTAGCCTTTATTGCCATCTTATTTAATCGTGTTATTTATATGATATAATACCGTGTACTATTATATATATTTAGATTTTATTTAATTACATTTTCATTTTCAAAGTATATGAATGACTATTGTGCAATTAACAATATACAAAATAATTGACAACAATGAACTAAGTGTAGAAACATTTTCAATTATTACAAGAAAACTAAAGAGCATTAACGTTTGAGTTGTAAGAAAAAAATAACAACAATGAAGACTAAATTAGATTAATTATTATTCGAGATGAAACGGAGTCATACATTTAGACTTTTATACGCCTTCATACCCCCCCCCCCCCCCCCTCCCCAATTAGTTTATGAACGCGTAAAATTTTTAATGAAAAAAAAAAATCCTTTTTCCTTTGGACGTTTCGGCGACACCCTGAAGATAAGGTCGCCTGATTCAGCCTAGCAGATTCAGCATAGCAGATTGGGCGTGTATTTTTCATTTTTCACGAATGTAAATCTATTTATATTTGTGGGTTGGTGAACATTAAGGTACTGTGCACCTCATTTTCTTTATTGTCAAATCTCTTCGATATCATTAGGAAATAATTTGTTCCAGATATACTCAAAATTTAACAAAATTGTACCTGTAGCTGTACAATGATTGAATCAGCTTTAACTTTGTGAAGTCCCATATGTTAAAATTTGTGTTGAGATAATCATAATTATCAGGGTTACGCACTTATTATATTCATGGACACTTATACATGTACAAGCTTATCTGAAGATAACCTTGTACTCCAGGGGCCTGTTTCTCGAAACCGTCATATGTCTAAGTTCTTAACTAAGTCAGCGCTAGTTCTCTAGTTGTCCGCTACGTGTTTCACGAAGCCGTCTTTACCAAGATGCATGACAACTTCCTGACTAAACTAAGGACTTATGACACCTCCAACCCTGTCATATCTTTTTTAGTCGACGTACAGCGCCATCACATGTTATTTATTGGGTAGATTATGGTAGGCAAAAAGTGACACTACATACTCCTATGCAACTCTTTCTGCGCATTCACTTTATCTGGAATTTATCCATGTTTTTTATATTATGAAAATTATATAAAATACATAGTGTTTTTGTTCAAGGCTTGTCTCCACTTAACTCTAGTGAATCAACACTCTTTCCACATTCTAATGGATAAAAATAAAAAAACAAAAACAAACAACAGTCTAATTGAGGTCATTTCAATATGAAAGGAACTTTTTTTCAAATGAAAAAGAAAACCCGGCCAACTTAGCATCCGTACCCAACCGCCATTAAATCCGCCTGACAAAGTGAATATTTAGTCAAGTTTCTTATTTGTTATTGTTGAAATCATGCTCATATTTAACGGAATAAACGCTATTGTTGTCAATTTCATAAGTGAAAAAGAAAATCAGGTAAGACCTGAGCGGGTGTCAAACCCGCAACACTGCATCAGTGTAGGGAGAAGCCTCTGACCCGTCGTCTTAACCACTAGACCACGAGCAATTGACGACAGAAGCGGGGTTCAAAAAGACTATGTACCTTCGCTCTACAGAAATTCTATGTCTTTGTGAATGTGCGGTCAGTCATTCCAACTCGCACAATAGGCGAGACAAGCCTTTTAGCAGCCTACTTTTTTTTCAGTAAGCTAGGCGGTACTAACTTCCGTCTGGGTACGGATGCTAAGATGGCCGAAAACCCTAATACCATAATAAAAACGATAACAATAATAGACTGACAGGAGATACATTTAGGCCTGTATCAAAATGTGGTGGGATTTGAAAAAAAAAAAAAGTTAAACCAAAACTTGTCAAATTAATCCCATCATTGGAAACTGGAAAAAAAAAAAAAAGAACTATTGACAAATAAACATTGGGCAAGAAAAAAAATACAAGCCTTACTGATAAGCAATGGGAACTTGGGAAGTATTATAATCTAGAAAAAATATAAATTCTTAACTGTTGCTAGGTATGTTTTATGTCAAAATGAATTTAGTAAGTCTCTTAACTTCTGATTGCAAAGCTATTTTACGATATGGGTCCTTCATATCTGATCAGTTAGCATGAAAAATGACGTGCTACCATAATAAACTTTGAAATCACACGTTACGTCTTATATAATAATTACAAGAGTGCTTTTTGTGTGAAAACAAATAATTGGGCGATCTTCGTAAATGATTTCTATAAAGATTTCTTTGGTGAACTAAAATCCAACGAGGGAAATGTAATATGACACGGTAGGCCAGCCATAGTCAACGGCATATTCTCTGGTTTTCAGACCCATATCAGTGTAAACATAGATTATATCAACGATTTTTAAAATGAATACTTTGAAATATACGTGTTTAAACTTATAATATGAATATTTTTGTAATTTCCATATCATACTCAAGCCCAAAAACATTATGTAAAACATTCAAAGCATATTATTATTACAATGAAAATATATGGGTTTATTTTTATAAACTATCTAATCACGACATCCGGGGGGTACCTATCCAACATAAAACTGGCTCACCGATCATGAAATAAATCACTCATATTTTTCATTTTACAAGCGAATCCATCATGTAATTTACATAATTTAAAAATTATTTGGCATCTATTATACCCTTCTACATTTTCTATTTTCTTTTATTCCCTAATTCATTCAAATATTTGCAGTTGAGTTAAATTTAGCTTTTAAAAATATAGTGTAATTGCAACCAAGGCTACGTGTCGGCTCCTATTCTCGTCGATAGTATCGATATCACGAGATGTCTAGCTAGTTAGCTCTTCGTGAAACAGTTTAGGAAGATCATGGACATCTCCGTAGTTGGCGGATAAAGTTATGACTGTCTTGTCGTTGGTTTCGAGAAACAGTTTAGGAAGATCATGGACATCTCCGTAGTTGGCGGATAAAGTTATGACTGTCTTGTTGTTGGTTTCGAGCAACAGGATAAAGTTATGACTGTCTTGTCGTTGGTTTCGAGAAACAGGCCTGTTTCTCGAACCAACGACAAGACAGTCATAACTTTATCCGCCAACTACGGAGATGTCCATGATCTTCCTAAACTGTATCACGAAGAGCTAACTAGCTAGACATCTCATGATATCCAATTATAGTCTACATGTAGAAGCATGACAAGCTTATCTGAAGATAACCTTGTACTCCAGACTAGCTTTTACGGGTGAATAAGCTTCAATAGCTTTTATGTGTATCAGCAGGCCTTTTTCCAGTCTAGATCATTCATACATGAGAGGAAAATCATTATTTAAAATTTCATTTTCAATTCTGAATCCGCAAATTTGTGGCACAGTAATAGTTGAAGAGTCCCTGAATCAGGTAATCTAGCAAATTTAAGAAAATTAAATCCTGCTCAGAGCAATTTTGTTGTCTGTTTTTGACTGCTGCAACAGTGAATGTTGGACACAGTCCCACATAAGGCAAGGGCCTATGAGTGCGCTGATACACACAAAAACTAGGTAAAAATCATCCTTAGGCAAAGAGGATCTAAATTAATGCAAATGTGGTACCTATCCCTTAAGGGATGAGGGGCTTTAGCCACCCCCCCCCCCCCCCCTCAAGAGCCTGTGACAAGTGACAACAAATTGACACCTTTTCTTCTACTGTAAAAGCTATTGCTGCATGTAGATTGTAACCAAACTAGGTAAGAATCATCCTGACACAAGGAGGATCTAAATTAATGCAAATGGGGTACCTATCCTGGAGGGAGAGGAAAGGGGCTTTGCCCCCCCCCCCCCCCCAAAGAGCCTGTGACAGCAAATTGACATTTTTCCTTCTTCTGTAAAAGCTATTGCTGCATGTACATTGTAACTAAACTAGGTAGGAATCATTCTTAGGGGAAGAAGACTTCAAGTTGTTCAAGGGTCATTTCGTGTCAGATCACCCAATGGGTTAAATCCTACCCCCTTCAAATTGGCCCTAATTTGGTATATGGGGTAATCGGCTCTTCCCAAGCTAAAATTTTAAGTTTTAGCTCTAACGGCCAAATGGTTCTTGCCCTAGGGTACGCATTCCACAGGCATATCAGCCAAAAATGGGCACTTTTTTTTCAATTTTTAAATGACCATATCTCTATAACTACTAGGTTAATTTACTAGGTTAATTTTGTTGATATTGCTATATTTAGAAAGGTAATTACACAAGCTGTCTACATCTGCCATCATTGTCCAAACAACATAAAGTTCAGTGACCTCTTAATCTTTGCTTTAACCTTAAATTTGAAATTGAGCGTCACCTGGTTTGGAGATGAAATTTGGTCAATTAATACGTCAACATTTTTTCTACATCATATAAAATTTGGAGGAGTAATATTTTTCGTTTTCTTTCCAGCTTCTTTTAAAGTTGTCAAAAAGCTGATTTTTCACTGTTTGACCTAATATCAGTAATAGACCTGTTCACAAAGTTATTCAAATTTATGGATGTTTCTTTCCTGGGGACCTAGTAACGAGGTATCCATTAACCTGTTATTAATGAATGAACTACAATACTTGGAATCCAGTTTGCATACATTAGTTATTGCTATGTCTGACAGGCCTCTGACAAGCTTTCAGGTTGTCAAGAACAACCTTTGTTTTAAAAGTATGCATAAAATTTGAATATATTTGTGAACAGGTCTATTCATTCAGAAAATACATGTAGCAACACTCATTGTTGTGTTACACCTGTCATTTTAAAAATGCTTTTGCTGCCAAGTGTCGTTAATTATTCATCATGATGTTGTCAGAATAAGATGTTGTTGAATGGCACATGTTGTGCACAAAAGGTGTTATACTGTTCTGAATAAATATAAATCATTTATACTAGGTCAAACTGAAAAATCAGCTTTTTGCCAACTTTAAAAAAGCTGGAAAGAAAACAAAAAATATTACTCCTCCAATTTTTTGATAAGATGAAGAAAACATGCTGATGTATAAATTTGGTCAGTTTGTACAAATAAACTGACCAAATTTCATCTCCAGATCACATGACGCTCAAGGTAAAATTCAAGGTTAATGCAAAGATCAAGAGGTCATTGAACTTTATATTGTTTGGACATGGAAAATGATGGCAGATATAGATAGGTTGTGCAATTACCTTTCTAAATATGTCAATATCAAAAAAATTGACCAAGTAGTTACAGAAATATGGTCATTTACAAATTGAAAAAAGTGTCCTTTTTTTGGCTGACATGCCTGTGGAATGCATGCCATAGTGTGAAAGAACTTCTGATATTTCCAGCAAAATCTAAAGTCAAAATCATTTCCAAAACTGAAGAAATTTTCTCACCCTTGTCGCTATGCTTGGGAAATTTTACAATAAATTTTGTTTTTCTGTATCTGAAATCACGCACACATGGTCTTCAAACAAAGTGTTGTTTTACAGTAGCGAGAAGGCTCCCACTGCCATAGGCGTCACTCTACATACTTGTCCACTAAGTGTTTCACCAAACATCTCATTTGACATCTCATTTGCTGTTGCAGAGGTACAACTTGCACCATAATAATCAGAAAATATGAGGAAAATCTTGCCTCTCACAATGTCTGGATCTCTACACTCATTTCTCTGGTCTGATTTATTTATTACCTGGTGGCAAAGTCTCTATGCCAGTTGTGCTCTAATTAAACAATTTAGGAATTTGCACCAGGCTTTGAAACTTTAAATTACATTTCCGTATTTGCGTCTTTCTTTATGTTGATATTTTATTTCTAGTCGTTGACTTGGTGTTGCCTCTCAACATGTCATCTCTGTTCGATCAGTATGAGCAGGCTACTGCCAGGGCTGCTTCCAGTGTCCCTCATCCTATGCCAAGAGAGTCTTCAACTGCTCCGGTGAGTTAAACACTGGTCAATCACCAACAAATATTTTGTTCTGCATGTTAGAGGTTCTATGTCACCATACTGTATTCAAAATATGGGCTTGAAATATTACTTCTATAAAGAGATGTTGGAAGTTACATACACTATCAATAAATAGTGACGAGGCGCGATGGCTTAGTGGTAGAGCAGTGGTCTCGTAACTGGGAGGACCCGGGTTCGAAACCAATTGGGTGCGATGCGCTAGTGCCCTTTTATAAGGCATTAATCCTCATTACCAAGTCCCTCAGAGAGAATTTAAAGTCGTTTGTCCCCTGTTACTTACTTGCAAGCATACACATGCTTTCTTAGGAGTTGGGTAAAATAAACCAACCTTTTCAACCTTTTTCAACCTTTTTCAACCTTTTTCAACCATTTTCAACCTTTTTCAACCTAAATGCAAATGCAACTTATGAGTAGAATAGTCGATGCACCCATATGCACTAGCAAAAAATAGGGCCTGAACCCAAAGGGGAGGAGTGTGGAAATATGCATTATTGAATAATTTTTATTTGCTTCTTGATGTTGTTCCAAGAAAGCTGCCAACAATAGCTTTTGGGTTTTGTACAACACAAGTTTTCTTTATGATATTTGATTTGTCCATGCTCTGCAGTGGCGCAAAACAAGTACAAATTGCCCTTCATTCACGATAGTTATCACTTTCTGGTCTAGATTCCCTCATCAAGATTGAACTCAATTGCAAGTCAGAATAAAAGTATCAGTTTTTTTAAAAGAAAGTGCATAGGGACAAAGAATTAATGTTAAAATCAAGTTTAATTCTATCAAAATGCTTGTAAGACAGACAAGCATTTTAGACTGCCACAAGCACCATATATCCTTAACTTTTACTGTACTGGACTATATTGAGCTCCTCCCAAATTGGGAGGGGGTGGGGGCTCGGAGCACCCCCTTCTCCTCTCCAGTTCGCAGCCTTGAGATGCAAATAAGCAGCGAGAGTTTTCATGAATCTCTTTAACTACTTAAAGAACACTAGGATCTGTCATTTTTGTTGTTAATCAAAATATTTTGTCCTTAATACTGGTATAACACATATTACATGCTTAGATCTACGTCTCTGTCGAAAGTCAATTTAAGAAAGGTGTTAACTTTTACAGATATTTGAGAAGACGTTCCCAAAGTTTCCATCTCCTGTCTGATTTTTTTTCTTTAAGCTTGAAGTGTTGTAACCTTCATTTTATGAATGATCTATCTTCAGGATTTCTCAATACATAGTTTGCTTCTTGGGCAATACTAAACAGTGCCTTTAATATTTTTCTTTTCCTTACTTTTATCTAGATCTCATCAGGTTATGTCTCAGCCTCTTTGGAGGAAGATGTTCGCATTTTCTCAAGGAATAGGATAAACTTCACGTGAGAAACTTTACTTTAAATTTCTTTAAGCATTGAGATAATTTGTATCAGGTGCTACAGAGGATTTCTGTCTAAAGGGTATTGTTGTGTTATGATTTTTTTTTACCAATGCAGACATACTACGGCTTTGATATGTAAAAAAGTGAAAAGATATCAAATTTTAAAATTTATATTAAGCATTTTTTTTATAAGTATTGTTCCAAAACTGCCTCCAAGAAAGCTTGTAGCCTTCATCAGCACTAAAATTGTGAACTTCAACTGGATATCAGTTGCTGTTTGACTTTTTGGAAGACGGATTGAGTAAATTCTTAGCACATCAACATGACTGCAATAAAGTTGATTTACTTGAACGCAATCCTATGTTTGTTTGAAAACAAGAGTGCAACCGTGACATCATGAAGCTTTATACAATCTAATTTGCATTTGGGAAAGTCATAAAGTATTGGGTTTTTTTCTTTTGAATTATGCTCCTTGAATTTTGATGTCACTATTTTTTTGCCCTCCAATTTCAAAAGAAGAATATATTTTACGAGATGTATATATTTTGTATTGTTTTGGGACTGTCCTTTTAAAGTGCAATAAGTATCCATTAGACTTTTTACACTACTGTCTTGCAAAATTTTGCTTAGTCTCGTACTATCGGTGGGGCTAAACGAGGATTTAGCCCCGCAGATAGTATGGGACTAAGCTTAGCCCACTTTCTGTTCACATTGCATTTTACCAAAGTGGGCTAACTCCACTATAGTACGCGATTATTTTAGCCCTGCAGAAAAGCAGGGTTAGCCCCACCTTTGGACTAAAATGTAAAAAGGTGGGGTTGAGCACTCTGCCTAGGGAGATACATGTAGTACGGGACTAAAACTGCAGATGAGAACAGAAAAAAAAATAGTCCAAGGTTAAGGATATTACGGGGTTTAAAAAAAGCCCATATAACTGTAAATAAAAAAAGCTTATAAAAGTAAATTTGTTCTACGTTGAATATTATTCATTTCTCTATAGCCCTCCTAAAGCCATAACACACATGGTGGTAAACAATAATATCCTGATCATTGCCATGAGAGATCATCAACTTCTCAGGATTGATAGGGAACATCCAGAACAACCTGATGGTAAGAACATTTTTTTTAAACTTAAACTTGTTATATACCTGGCTTTGTTAGTTTTCTTTACTATGTATATGTGCATACTCAGTGTTTTTTTTAAAAGAAACTTTTTATTCACAGGGGTTCTTTTGAGATTTGCTTTTGTAAAAGTGAGGTTTTCTTGCAGAATATTATATGTATTTTATCTTTCTTTCTTTTTTCAATCGGAGTAATTTTTCAGCTTTCCAGGCTAAATTGCCCCCCTCTGTCATGTTATTTTTCACTAATACAAACATACATGTAGGCCCATTTCTTATATTTCTAAGATACAACTTTTGGTGCAAAATGATTTTCAGGTGAGGTGTCAGGAAGAGATTTGATTATTTTTCAGGATATGTATTGTTTGATATTTACATTAAATTTCTTAATTTGATTTATTTGCTTTATTATAAACAAAGCTTCAAAATACTGTGTTTATTCATAAGAACAAAAATGAAAGAAGACTGCCAAGAGCAAAAATTGTCTGTTAAGTGAAAACGCTGGGTCACAATAAAACCTGAAGTTGGTATCCCCCCCGCTCCCAGTACACCAGTACAGTAAGGGTCAAATTATGTACAAAAATTGAAGAATCTATGAAAGTTGCTACTTGTCTGATTCGATAGAACTATAACATACTTGTGCGTTGTTACTTTACAGAGGTGAAAGTAGGAGAAGATCCAGTCCATCATCTGTTCCTGGATCCAACAGGGCGCCACCTATTGATCAGCACCGAGGGTCAAGAAGTCTTCTATCTATCAAGGAATAGCAAGAAATGCAAGAACCTGGCAAAGTTCAAGGTAACTCTTTGTGTTCCTTCTCTACAGTAGTATAAAAAATGCATTTTCTAGCATAGTATACACTATAGAAAAATCATTTGGTGTTATGTTTCTCTCTTGCATTGTTTACCAACAAGCAAATAGAGAGACATAGAGGGAGAGAGAGAGAGCTGTAAATAGAAAGGGGAGTTTATTCTTTGGAAAATTACACTTTTGGTCAGACGAGAAAGTTCAGTAGTAGTGTGGATGAGAAATACAAGCTACATGTGTTAAAATGTTGGTTACATGCAGATGAATACATAGATTGAAATGTGTGCATGAACAAATCCATTGAATGCATGTCCATTAAGTGATTGTTAAAAGTGAATTGGAAGTCTATAGATAACATATTCATGTTTTGTGTAGACAGTCATTCTTTTATTTTGTCATTAATTCTTGTTTGTTTTAGTGTTACACCTGCATCTTGCAAAATGATCCCATTATTAAAGGGTGACTAAATTAGAGAGAAAAAAGGTGCTGTTTCCATGTATTTTTGCATTCAAATCACAAATCTGGCAATTGATTGTCAAAATTATGTCTCGTTTTGGCGAAAAAGGGGGAAAAGTAGAGGTTTGGGGACCGTTGCTTAAAACTCGTGAGCTGATTGGCTAATTGACGTCACACCCCCAAGTGACATATGAAGAGTAAGAGGCACAAGATCTGCAGGCTGCAGCAATGTAACATTGTACACACAATGCGGTATTTGACCCCTCTGTTCAACGGACAATTTATGAAAAAGGGAAATTAATCAATACAGTCTAAGGAGTGAATAATCATTATCAATATATTTTTTTTAAGATCAGTGAACACTTTTGCCCAAATATACAGCTCTTGTTTTGTTTTTTTAACTTTTCTTTGAACAATGTTCTCATCCATCTGAGCTTGCCGAACGATAGTTTTGCATCGGTCTTAAACGCGTACACAGCCGTTTTATGTGTCTGTGCAATGTACTACACATCGACTTTAGTACGGCAACTATGTTCCCCCTCGTACTAAGCGACTGGTGAACGCTTTTGTTTGGTTTGTTTTTACTCTCGCATTTTTTTACTTCGCTTTACATGTACTACGTTAATACTGACTTAGATTTTTGGCTGAATTCTTCGAGTAACTTAGAGAGATGGATAGTGATCGCGAGTCCGATTTGGGAGGACTTTTTTGAGCCAGATACGAACTCTGATTTATCAGATGATTTATCGATCCAGAAAGAGAAGTGCAGTGGCAAGAGGAATTTGACCATTATGTTTGAACCCCTCGCAGAAGACGCGCCAGGGCATGGTGAAGGGGTCGCGGGAGAAGGGACCGCGGGTGAAGCTGCTGCAGCTGCTGGAGGAGAAAAGTGATCACTGCAAATTGTGACTCGCTTGGCCCTTGCCACTCTGCCCGCATGAGCATACCTTTGCGACCCACAATTTCAGTAGATTTTCATCTTTAGGAAAATGATGTACGTAGGCTTACATCATCTTTAGGGGTCTTGTTACAGCCCGCAACTATACACCGATTTGGCATCATTGATGAAATTGTGTCCCAAAATCAAAGTTATTGTGAGGAATTAAACACACGAAAATATGCGATGCAAATGGTCGATGCGGTAAAAGTCATGCTCGGCACCGGGCTGGGCCTGCCGGGGCCTGCGGGTGCGCACGGTATATAGGTTGGTGGAATATTTTCCCTTACTTCTCGTACGTCACAGATCACGTGATCATGATGTCGCTCTCTGGGTTTTTTTTAGGGGCGGGGCTTATGACTGTGTAAATCAGCAAAAATGTACTTTTCAAATGATTATGAAATACGACTGAATGCATAAAAAAGTGTGTGATAGATATTTTTTGGCTCCTGATGACTCCTTCCTACGAAAAATGGGCAATTAATTTTTTAATTTAGTCACCCTTTAAAGACTCTCTTAATATTACAGACAGTAGTTTTATTTAAATGTACATCATCCATAATTTTTGATATTGTACTCTGCCTATTTTCATACAATACATTGCTTAATTTGAAGTGGAATTTTAGTCTGTCCATTGATATTTTTCTTGCAGGGTCATTTGATTGATTCAGTAGGTTGGAACAAGTCTAACACAAGTGATACTTCAACTTCTGAAATCCTTCTTGGCACCAGTCAAGGTAATGTACCTCATAATCATAATTTTTTTTCTGTATTAAATGTGGAAGTTGAGTTGAGGTCTTGCCTATAATGCATGATAATGGCAATAATGATGGTGATGATGATGATAATGATGGTGATAGTGGTAGTGATGGTGATGAAGGTTTTAAAGCAGATTAAAGATCAAGATAAAAGGGCATATGATTAGTTTGACAGGACAATATTTAAAATATAATTTTGTAGCCATTTTGTAGACCTTGTAGCCATTTTATCCAGTCTCCCTACCACTTGCTTATACAGTGCATCCCCCCCCCCCAAAAAAAAAGTTAACAGTCAGAAAAAGTCTTCCCAAGTAAATATTTCAAAATAATTGAAGCAAAATTTCATACCTGTGGATAGCTTAGGATCTCTTCTATCAAATGACACCAAAATATGTGGCAGTATTTTACGCTCAAATGAGCAAAGACAAGAATCTGTGAAAAGGTGCAAAATCCAGACTTGACAAGAATTGGTATTTCTTCTGGCTGGTATCAGCAATGTTGAGTGTCATGAAAAGGCTTATAAATATTCATATTTGATCAATAATAGACAATTGATCAAAGAAGAGGTTCTGTTCTCTGTATGTCCTTACATATCTCATCAATATTTTCATGTTTCAGTGAGCAATTAACTGCTTTACTGAGTGTTTTGAAATATTAGTTTTGGCAAGGTTATAATTCAAGCTGGCTTTCTCAGTCAACCATAAAGTTTTGATGGGATATGTCAAGACATACAGAAAACAAAGCCTGTTCTTTCATAAATTGCCTTTTAATGATCAGAATATGAAAGTTTCTAAGCCATTTCAAAACTCTAAACTTTGCTGATACCAGACAGAACCAATATAAAGTTTTGTCAACAATAGATTTTGCACCATTTCACAATAATGGCTTTTGCTCACTCGAGCGTAACATATCGTTAGATGTTTTGGTATCATATGATAGGAGAGACCCTAAGCTATCCATAGGTATGAACATTTCATGAACATATTTTGAAATGTTCATTTGGGGAGACTTTTTCCAAATGTCAACTTTTTATGGTTCTCAAATTTGTTAACACTAGTCAGCACAAAGTACCAATTCTTGTCAAGTCTGGATTTTGCACCCTTTCGCAAAAGTCGCTTTTACTGACTCGAGCTCAAAATATTGCCACATATTTTGGTGTCATTTGATAGAAGAGACCCTTATCTATCCACGGGTATGAAAATTTCCTACAAATATTTTGAAATATTTATTTTGGGAGACTTTTTCCAACTGTTACCTTTTTGGGGGGACGCACTGTAGTATTGCAGTGATATAATATGTCATCAATCAAGTCAGATAATAAAGATGATAATGGTGATGAAGTTGATTATTCGTGGGTGAAATAACACTTGCTTTATTTTGTTTCGCTGTTTAAGGTTTGATTTATGAAGCTGAAATCCAAGCAGGAGAAGACAGCAGATTCTTTCAACAGAGCTTAGATCAGTATTTCAAACAGGTAAGGATACCTCCCATGTAGACATAGTTACAATGAAATGAATGCGACTCAAAACTACTGATTAATCAAACCAACGGAGCAAAAAGTGACAAAAAGAAAAAAGAAAAAGAAAAAATTACTTTAAAACAATCAGTTCTCTGTCTGTTATAAATAGGTATGTTTATTATCATTATCTTATCCTAAATTGGAATGGTCATTATCTTTCAAATATGTATTTTTGGTAATTTAGAATGAGACTTTTGGGGGACTGGTGATGAATTAATATATTTTTAACCTAAAAATCTTAACAGAGGAGAAAGCTGTCTTTTCATTTTCCGTATATATTATTTCATCAATTTATGATTGGTAGACAAATGAAAAATGCAGAAAGTGTATAGTGTGGATAACCTTGTTTTCTGCCAATTGCCAATCTCATTTTTAATGAATGTGCTTTAACTCTATTGTTTTGTTCTTATGGTACATACATGTACTATGATTGGATTTGGTTGTGTGCACTTGGAGAGCAAAATAATTACTTTGTTTCATTTTTTGTTATTGTAAAGTGCCTTGAGCATGGTTTTATGGAAAGGCGCTGTATAAATTCCAATATGTATGTATGTATGTATGTACATAATAACCTATATGTAAGGGAATGAAATGAATGAGATTATTATTATTATTCTGTTTGGCAAATCAATATACATATATTATAATTGACAATGTAAATTGTGTAACAATAATAACTATAACAGATAACACTGAAATATAAATTCATATGTGTTCCTGAGTAAGTATGCTCTCCAAGCTGCCTGGAAGAAAAAAAGGAATTTCAAACACTATGACCATCAGGCCTTTCCTCCCATCTTGGGAGAGTGGACTCAGGAACATGATTAAATTACAAAGGGTTTAAAATGGATGGACATTAATGCTGCCAATCTTCAATTTTCTTTGATGTAGGTTTTCAGTCTTGGTAAAGAAGGTACAGTTCCAGTGACAGCCATTGAAGTAGAACGTATCCCTTCATCGATACCAGGAGAGAAGGCTAGATTCTTTGTCATGGCAACCACACCTGGGTAAATTTAGTAATCTTTGATATGATATTGCCAATATTGAAATAGAAATAGCTGAAGTAGTTAGAGGCACTGTTTTACAAATTTTAAAAGATACATGTTGACAAACCATTCCAGAAGCTTATTTTCGAAGCATGATTATATACATGTTGACAGTTGCCTGGAACTACTTTGAGTTTGAACGTTATCCTGTAGGTATAATGACATCTACAAATTTATTTTTATTTCTACCGCAGCACAAACAGAATTCCTATTAGTATTCTTACATAGACCATTATTCTTAAAAAGTTTCAGGTTAAAAAAAAAATTTCTTTGCACTTTAGGAGTAATTGATGATCAATTCAATTGCTTTCTTGAGCATCTTCAAATGCCAAGTAGTATCTTTAATATTAAGGGGTGAATCCTGTTACATTCATTCATCATTAACAGTTGCAATAATTATTTTGAAACATATAAAACGAAGGTGCTTTACAGTATTATGATAAACCGTGTGATTTCAAATTCTTGTAACTCCCTGGAAACTACTCACTGGAAAACACTTCTTGTCCTATGTGTGCTATTCAAATGAAGAGATTTAGTATATTTATCTGCAAAGGTTTGAACATATTGTTCCAGGACCCTATTGCTTTTCAGGTATAGAATACGTATAGCAATAGGAGATGATTTGAACAAGAGCAGGTTTATTCAAATAAGAGTGTGGTAACAACTAGAGCATTTATGCTTTCCTAAATTCCTTTCTTTACTTTTGAAATGATAAATCTTTCAGTTGGATACAAAAGAGTAGAAATTCTAGAGAAATTCAAAAAATATGGTCCATGACATTTTTATTGACTACATTTTTTTCTTTGTACAGGCGTTTGTACCAGTTTGTAGGAAGCATATCAGCTCAGGCGGATACACCCATCTTTCTAAATGTCTTTCAGAAGAATGAGGACATCACACGTAAGTCAAAGGTGTTCCAACATTTGCCATAGCAACAATTGCTCTTGGATTTATTTCGTCAAATAGGGTCAGGGTTAAGGGTTGCAGTTGGGTTTTAGACTAGGTTAACCCTTTCCGGACAATTGACCTCATTTTGTGGTTTGGATGAATAACTTTTGATTTAGAGCTCTAAAAAATATACCTGATGTATGAGTAGAAAGAGCAAAATTTCAGCACACACTATGTCCATTTACGCTGCATGATCATATTGCGTTTGATGCCAGGAATTTTAAAAACAAGAATAAGCTTTAAAATCATTAAATTGGCAACACATCAAGAGGTTCAAAATCATTGTTTTTTTATCAAATTGGCAATTTTTCAACTTTTCAACAAAATTCCACACCATGTATATTGTCTTCAAAGACATTACACCTTATTAGAACCTTTTACATGTAGCACTAAAAGAAAAATATTGTTGTCAATTTGAAGAACAAAATGTGCTCAATTTAGCCCTTAAATAATTCCTGTCCTGAAAGGGTTAAAGGCTCATTCACATATGCCACCGTAAACTGTATTAAATGAATGGCAAGTGGGGATGCACAACGCAACAAAGGTCCTACACATGCTCACTTACCTGTGTTTTATAAAGTACAAAAATGTGAAGCACAGTGAGCCTAAAAAACCTGCGGTTTCATTGAGGTGATTTGCCACTTCATGTTTGAAGGAGCCTTTAGGATTAGGGTCTTGGTTAGGTATAGCATTAGATTCAGGGTTGAAGTTTGGTATTGGGTTAGTGTAAGAAACTGACTGCAGAGCAATTGTCAGCCAAGCATGTGTCGTAGAGTCAAGTCAGACATTGACTGACTGCAGAGCAATTGTCAGCCAAGCATGTGTCGTAGAGTCAAGTCAGACATTGACTGACTGCAGAGCAATTGTCAGCCAAGCATGTGTCGTAGAGTCAAGTCAGACATTGACTGACTGCAGAGCAATTGTCAGCCAAGCATGTGTCGTAGAGTCAAGTCAGACATTGACTGACTGCAGAGCAATTGTCAGCCAAGCATGTGACGTAGAGTCAAATCAGACATTGACTGACTGCAGAGCAATTGTCAGCCAAGCATGTGTCATAGAGTCAAGTCAGACATTGACTGACTGCAGAGCAATTGTCAGCCAAGCATGTGTCATAGAGTCAAGTCAGACATTGACTGACTGCAGAGCAATTGTCAGCCAAGCATGTGTCATAGAGTCAAGTCAGACCTTGATTAAATGAAGCAATTCCATAAATAGGAATGTAGGGTACAACCAGACTACAGCTGTCTGGGAACACTGGTTCAAATCTTGACATTGGAAAAGTATTTTAAAAAGATTATAAGGCCTTCTTTGCCCCCTGTTTTAGCTCCCTGTCGGTTTCATGTATGGATTCATTGGTGTACATGCTATTTCTTTTTCCATAATCATGTTAGCATAAAAACAAGTAGCAACCAATGTGCATTGATTTTTATGCATATCCACAGGGACTCTAGATTATTCACAAGTGCTTTGTTTCTGTTCTATTTTCGAAATTGTTGCAACAATATATAACTATATTACTATATATCAAAGGTGAATTCCTACTTCTTTTCTTAATTACAGCCAGTTTCTTGGAGTTACCAGGCAACTTTGGTTACAGTAAGCTTGAGCAGTACTGTCCTAAGGCAAGAGGATTACCCAAGACATTTGCATGGATGACAGGTATGGTACTTCCAAAATGTGATATTTATATTTGTCACTTTAAAGGATTTATAAGTTGTTTTGTGATAACTTATTTTATGGTGCTGGCTAAGTGATTAAGTTGAAGTAGTAACCCATTTATTCATGGAGATATTTCACACTAATTTTGCTATTTGGAACGCCCATTGTCTTTTACACTATGTAGTACTTTTTTGTTTTCTTGTAGACATGCATGAATGCTAATTAGTCCATGTTTGGATAAATGTGCGATGATTAAAATTGGTTTTTAGTATTGTACATATCCTCATAACTTCACATAAGGTCTATGCAGAAAACTAAGTACTAGCAAGACCTTTCCCATTCTAGTTTGACTGTAGAATGATAAACATTTTTGCCTACTTGTTTAACCAATACACAGGCTCAAACCAATTACAAATACAGGTTAGCATTCAAAAATGAAACTGTCTGTGAGGGTTTCACAATCTCTCTCTCCTTTTCCCTCTCTCTCTCTCTCTCTCTTTTCTCCTGCTTGTTATCTTGCCATGTTTTATTTCTCTTATCTCTTTCTCCCCCCTCTCTCTCTCTCTCTCTCTTTTCTCCTGCTTGTTATCTAGCCATGTTTTATTTCTCTTATCTCTTTCTCCCCCCCCCCCTCTCTCTCTCTCTCTCTCTCTCTTTTCTCCTGCTTGTTATCTAGCCATGTTTTATTTCTCTTATCTCTTTCTCCCCCCCCCCCTCTCTCTCTCTCTCTCTTTTCTCCTGCTTGTTATCTAGCCATGTTTTATTTCTCTTATCTCTTTCTCCCCCCCTCTCTCTCTCTCTCTCTCTTTTCTCCTGCTTGTTATCTAGCCATGTTTTATTTCTCTTATCTCTTTCTCCCCTCCCCCTCTCTCTCTCTCTCTCTCTTTTCTCCTGCTTGTTATCTTGCCATGTTTTATTTCTCTTATCTCTTTCTCCCCCCCCCCCCTCTCTCTCTCTCTCTCTCTTTTCTCCTGCTTGTTATCTTGCCATGTTTTATTTCTCTTATCCCTTTCTCCCCCCCTCTATCTCTCTCTCTCTCTTTTCTCCTGCTTGTTATCTAGCCATGTTTTATTTCTCTTTCTCTTCTCTTCCCCCCCCCCCTCTCTCTCTCTCTCTCTTTTCTCCTGCTTGTTATCTTGCCATGTTTTATTTCTCTTATCTCTTTCTCCCCCCCTCTCTCTCTCTCTCTCTCTTTTCTCCTGCTTGTTATCTTGCCATGTTTTATTTCTCTTATCCCTTTCTCCCCCCCTCTATCTCTCTCTCTCTCTTTTCTCCTGCTTGTTATCTAGCCATGTTTTATTTCTCTTATCTCTTTCTCCCCCCCCCCCTCTCTCTCTCTCTCTCTCTTTTCTCCTGCTTGTTATCTTGCCATGTTTTATTTCTCTTATCTCTTTCTCCCCCCCCCCTCTCTCTCTCTCTCTCTTTTCTCCTGCTTGTTATCTTGCCATGTTTTATTTCTCTTATCTCTTTCTCCCCCCCCCCCCTCTCTCTCTCTCCCTCTCCCTCCTTCGCTCCTCTCCTTCCCTTTCTTTCTCTCTTCCTCTAATATCTAGGTCCTGGAGTATATTTTGGTAGTTTTGATTTCAGCAGTCAGTCTAGAGAGAACTTGACCTGTGATAGCCACCTGCTTCCCTACCCAACCAGGGACCAAGAGAGCTTCCTTAGACCCATCTCAGTTGTCCTCACCGAGTTCCATGTACTTTTGCTCTTCCAAGACAGGTATGTGCCCAGTTTTGCCTCATCTATGCAAATTATCAATCTCTTTATGTTGGTTTTTGTTGTCCCCGCCGAACGAAGTTCGCGAGGGGACTATGAAACGGGCTCCGTTCGTGTGTGCGTGTGTCCGTCCGTCCGTCCGTCCGTCCGTCCGTCTGTCCGTGTGTGCTCAAATGTTAGAAAATGCTACTTCTCCGTCATTTCTTGGCCGATTTTGATTCTGATTGTTTTATCTGATAGGGCTGGGTGGGGGCTTCCAAACTTCTACACAGAATTTTGAAATTCATTAATTATGCAAATTTATGCAAATTTATT